>JAZHYW010000668.1:0-77191 GCA_037355805.1 Ixodes ricinus | reverse complement strand
TTTAGACTTGTGTTTTAGCTAATGACTTTGAACAGCACCAATTACTTGCCTTCGTCCAAGTATTACGTGTCATAAAAAAACCTAAAAAAAAACCCTAGTCCAAGGCCGTTTGTAAACATTCGATGCAGATCTCCTGCTCGTTTGATAACTCAACTGCCCCAAGATCAAAGGATCTTGTCCTGTTAACAACTTTCTTTTATCTCTGTTTTATTGATACGAAAAAAAAAAAAAAACTGAAACGGGAGGTCAACAAAGTTAGGTTTGTATAAGACCCGGTTAAATTATTAGGGCTCAGATTGATTAAGATTAACTCGAGGAATGATAAAAAAGCCAGAAACCAATAGCTTTTTTGAAAGTTGGTTCTGATAGCAAGAGCAGCGAAGGCAAAAGCAACGTGAGTGACCGGCGATGTGGCACACAAGAGACGTGATACAATTTTGTTTATAATCGACAAAAAACAAACAAACAAAGTGTTACATCACACGTCCGAAATAAAAATAGAAGATTTAGCACTAATGTTTAAAAAGACGGGCCAGCCGAGGCCATTTATCGCACGGATTTCGCAATATAGTTTCGAATAAAATAATCTTTGCGATTTGTGTGAGGTAAATTACGTTCTTCGTGTGCCTCGTTTAGAATATTGAGCGCATTAATTTTTGTATAAACACGTTCCAATCTCTGACTAATTTAATTTTTTTTGCGTGTGTGTGTTTATCTATTTTTAGGCATTTTTATTCAGTGAACAACGCCGTCTTTCACCTTGACTACGAGGATTTCTTTCCGAACTTCTCGCGTAGCATTTGCGATACTCCAAATTTCAAAGAATCAATACAACGAAGCCATATCTGAAGGACTTCCTGTATACATCGTGATCTATACTTTCTATAAAACATACATATTTTTAACTCTCTTACTTTTTGGTGAAACCTGCCAATTTCACAATCCTGCACGTACAGTCCCACCCCCCCCTTTTTTTTTCTCTCCAAAAACAAAAAGAGTCAAAGATCCCGTTTTAGACATTTATGCACACCAACGTGACGCCTGCATTTGAATGGCACCGGCGGACTCAGCTCTCCGCCGCCAACGTTCGCGACATACGAAGTTGTGAAAGTGCAACTATTCAGGGGCGCTTCTAAGATTCAGTACAAGTGCACAAGCCGGCAAGCTCTGGGCACACGTGACTCCCCGAGAAATATTTTTAATTGACGCGTGCAGGCGTTCATCACGAAGTGGTGCGGATTCATGGACTGTGGCAGAAATGTCAGAGTGCCGAGTTGAGAAATTCACAAGTGCTGCTGCGACCGGTGCCAAGTAGCTTTTAAAATTGTAATTGATTTTTTTTTTTGGGCTTACGAAAAAGTTTGCGCTATTTCTACGCCAACATTGCCAGTGTTAAACCCGTGACAAAAAGAGAAAGAGAGAGAGAGGGAAAAATCCGTTAGCATTCCCATCGGATTCGATTCAATGAACGCGTGGCCTCGGCTTTCTTCCGTCGTCGCTCTTGGATACGGTCAGCCTTATCACTCCGGGAAAGAACCACATCCATCGCCGGAAAGGCAACTGATCTGGGCCGCGTTCCAAAATGGCGCGGCGCCCGCTCGGCTCTGGCTCCTCGCCAGCTGTGCGACTCTCGTACTGGTTCGAAGCGCTGATATCAGCACGCGTCAACCTCTCCCTCTGTCACCGCCGCCGTGGTGAGGCATTTAATCTGTAAACACGATACCCCTTCACCACCCCAATCTCCTCGCGACGTCATGCATGGCGCTAACAAATGAACGACGCACGCCGAGCCGTATATTGAGAGGGTTTGGTCAATGGGAGGAGCAAGCGGGAGCCGGAGTGGAGCGACGAAAGCGTCGCCGCCGCCAGCGCCGCATATTCCCCCCGTGATAAACTTGCGGTGTAAGAATGAGCTGGGATGACCTTGATTACGCGAAAAAGCAGCGCAGTTTTTTTTTTTTTGGATGAGGTTGAAAGTACATGAATGCATAATTGCCAATGATAGGTGGGAAAGGGGAGTTTCAACGTGCTGAGTGCCTTTACTGAGCCAGGAAACCTGACATTGACGAGAAAAATTTCCTGAAACATGAGTCGAAACTGCGAATGTGGGGCGCAAGTTCGGGGTTTGAGTGAAAACTCTCAGTCCGCAGTTTTTATAAGGAGTATCCAATAGGCACCATATTTGTGGGTGCTGTCTAGAGCGCATGCTCAGAACGAGCCCATATTAATAGGCTGCTAAGACCGGCAAACTTGAGAATGCGGAATGCACGTTACAAAAGAAATGTGGAAGCTCGCCATCAGCACGCGGTCAGCAGTCGCGCACACAGCTATGGCCGCCAGTCAATACTTCCTATACTCCGCTCTGTCCTGGCCGCGGACCGCGAGGGCAATCAAAAGAAAGATCGAGTGCGTTCTGAATGACGCCGTGATGACAACGTCACGTGCGTTGCCCTTTCAGTTCCGAAAAGTCGCGAATTTCAACTCTAGCGTGCTGAAATAGAATACTTGAATACACCTTCTAGCTAGAAGTTGTGATTGGAGGATATTTGTTGAGCTCATTGACTCCGCTGGGGAATCTTTGCGGCTAGTTGGTCAGAAGAGCTGTCAATTATCGCGCCCAAGGTCAGTGAAACAATTTCGGCCAATGACGTGCCCTTTTTGCCTTATTCTTGACAATTAATGACCAAACTCTCTAGATATACGGCTCTGGACGCACGATCTGACACCGGTGGGTTTTCGTGAAAACGAGCGTTTTAATGATTAAAAATATTGCGTTCTCTCATACCCACTTCACCGCACTTTCAGAAGCTCTTGACCATTCCATTGATCCCCTTCTGAGAGATGCCATATCTTCGTGTGCTGGGCTCTGGAGCGCGTTCCGAACATGCGCTGCAGCTCGCTTCTGCAAAATATCCTACACCGCGAATGCGCCGCAGCCAATTCACTGCTAACATGATTGGTCCTCTTTCAATCCGATGTAAGGCGAAACCTGGAACAAAATATCGGCGTTACTGCGCCGTGTTGGCTGCGCAGTCAACGAGACATCCAGCCCTCTCGACATATAGAAAGGATGGCCATCGCATGAGGATACCGATAGGCCTCCTCGATTGTTGAACTGCTAAAAATATCTTTCAGCCTTTCCACTCTGGTGAAGTAGGAAGACCAGCAAAGCTATACTATGATGGGAATGAAGTAATGGCTGGCCGCAAGTCGGCAAGCCAGAGGAGAAAGGCTGGAAAGGTTGCCGCCATCTATGAGCGACGGCGGCAACCAGACAACCGGCAAGCCGGTTGTCTGGTTGACGCCGTCCTTAATAGATGGCGGTAGCTGTCCAGAGTTTTGTGTCGAGATTTGTTTTCCCACGGACACCATACTGGGGAAACTAGCCCCTAACAAATCCACTGTAAAAAAAATAGTTACTGTCGTTCCGTTTTGAGCGCCTCGTGGCACGGCATACACTTTAGGAGCTACTGAAGTCTGCTTCCCACATTTGCAGCGGTTGCGTACGCATGCAACCGAAACGACCGTAACGGCCAAAACACCGCAACAACCGTGAGTCATGCAGTGCTTCGCGAAGCTACCCCTTGCATCGCTTGCCGTAATGTGTACGGCGAACACTTGTCACGGTGACTTTGTCGTTACGGCATGCGAACGCAACCAACGCAGATGTGTGAACCAACCCTAAGAGTGTAGGAAGGTAAAACCAACCTTGAGAGTGTAGAAAGGTAAAGCAAGTCGATTTATACAAAGATACGGAAGGCCAGTAGGTCGGACTGCAACGCGTGCTTTCGCTAACACCGAGAAACAAAAAGAAAATCTCTTAAGGTCGGCCAACTATTCGCGTTATTTGGAGGTGTAAAAATGAGCACGTTTATCAAGGTGACGACATGAATGCTCTTTTGCTTTACACTTTGATTATGCTCTCAAGCCCCTGCCATCTAAACAAGTAAAAAACGAGAAGAAAAAAAACGAGCGGAGTTTTATCTTTTGTTTGGGATTCGTCAATTCTAAAGTTTCTTAATGGCGGTGTGCTTTCAGATGGAAGATAAAAAAGCAAAGTGCTTCAAGATCGAAGGACCAAATTATCGTCAATGTGGAAGCAGATTCTGGTCTTTTCTTCTCGGCCGAGATAACAAAACAAAAAATACTATAAAAGGGGGAGGGCAGGAAGAAGCGACAGTGAATGAAAGCTCGCAGCCCGTAATATTTGCGTGTCACGATGTTTGATAAATGGGCGGGCATAACTAGGGAAATTTTGGGGCGGTCGCCGCCTGGCCGCCTGATGTAGGGCCGCGCACTCCAGCGAGCTTCCCAACCCCCTCGTTCCCGCGCGGGTGCGTCGATTAGGGAAATTTGTACTCGGCGAAAACAAAGAACCCCTGCAAGGACGGGGCGGGAAGGAAAAAAAATGGGAAAGAAATTGGCGGCTCACTTATCAGCGGAGAGGTAGAGGAGCCTCCTGGATAAAGCAGCAAAGGTCACGCCTTCATCACGGTCAAGGCTTTTGTCTTTTCTTTCTTTTTTTTCCCTTTTCTCTTCTTGGAGATTGCCCTTTTTGGGTTATGGAACGGGGACTTCATCTGAGGTATCATTTACTGATTACCTGTTACGACTGAAGGATAAAAGTTACTGCGCAGAAAGCCCGTGTATATGAGGAAAAAAAAAGATTGGCGAAATATTACCAATGTTTCTATACCTTTACTGTCTTTTATTATTGACGGGATAACGGTGACTGTTGTATTTTAACATAAGCAACCATGTTCCACTATTTTAAAGGAAATCTTGCGTCGTTTTTTTAGCTTGACAGACGATTAGTATATAATGGTTATCTGCTTTTTCCATACACTTTACCTTACCATGAAGCAAGAGCTTTGTTTTTCGGGTTCAGCATGGAAAGAGCTGCCAGAAAACACCAGCATATAGAAGATGTTATGCGAGTGCAGCATTTCCTATTGGCCATTGTTCTAGGAAATATCTGGCCAGAAAATTGGGGCGCAAGCGAGCTGGTGATGTTTGAACATAATCGACTAAAAGAGCCCAGAAGACTAGGGATAACTAGTGACGACAAGCAACTCAAGTCTCTTCAGGCTCCCGTGTCCAGACGTCCCTCCCCAGAGCCCTTCTCGTCTCTTATAATTAGGTTTGATCTGAAGAAACCTGAAAGACCGCTTACAGACACGCAGTTAGTTAAAACAAGCGATTTCCTGCATTGTCCATTTTTTACAAGTAAAAGCTGTAAGCGCACTACAATAAGCTTGTGGAAATGATCAGAACCCAACCTAACCTCGCACATAAGTTACTGCGAATTAAAGATGAAGCGCTAAGATTTGTGATAAGCGACTACAGCTCCTATACAATTGCGCTCAAATGAAACACTTAAGAAGTCAGAGCCTTCTTGAAGAAAAGAGGAAGTACTTACGGTTGAAATTTTTTTCATAGTTTATATCACGGACATGCAGTTATCAAAAGACGTCGCCACGTCCTGCCACCATATCATGTGTCTCCAAGGTTGGATCATTCTAAGTGGAAGAATATCGTTGTTATGCAAATTGCTTTTAGTTTGGGCTTTTTGTTCGAAAAGTCCCAGATTCGAACGCACTGCCGGAGGCACCACGCCTTTATATCTGCCCGCTACGCGGTGAGCCCACGAAACAAATAAAGAAAAGTTATTACTGTTGCCAACGACGGTTGTTTTTACGCTAAATACCGAGAAACTTTGTAGCGTTAAATGTGTTTCTCTTTCTTTTTTATGCGCGTGTTTTTTTGTTGTCTTTTTTTTTGCTTACGCTTTTTGTTTTTGATACAATGGATAACTGCACATGAGGTATACGTGCACAGAAATCAAAATTCGATCTAAGGCACTATCCAAGTGGATAAAATTTGATGAAAGAATGACATGGGAAGGAGTCGCAATACAATGTCACATAATCAATATTTATAAATTGTGGCTGACTTTGTACTAGCTTAGAAAATAAAAACTCGGAGATCCAAGTTTTTTGGAAAACCTCATGTCACTGAGGGCAAACTCACCACCATACCCTAGCCGTAACACGGAAAAATGGGAGATAGTCATTCAGCAAACAGATTATGGCTCTCAGATGCTAAATTTCACACTATCACATTTATTGCATAATCTCCGTATATAGAGTTTAAGTCTAGACAATCTAACACTTGAAGGCTGTATTTTTGTACATAATGTCTGCAAAGTATGCTCTTTTGTTTTAGCTTTCCAAGTTTTTCAAGACGTATGATTCTTTTTTTTTCCACCTTAATTTGTTCTAGTATGCTCATTTTATACTTGCTGCTGACCATTGTAGGGGTCCGAGGACTTGTCAAGCTGTGCATTACAGCTTTTTTCCTTGGGTCTCTCTTCATAATCGATGGAAATAAAGTTGCAAAAGAGTGCGTCGTGCAGAGCACTGAAGCAGAAGCAATTGTGACATAAACATAATAACAGATAGTGCCAATGAGACAGACGCCGTGTTTTTTCCGGGTCAATTTACGAATAGAAGCGGACTTTCTCATTTCCTTCTCTCGTTGGTAACGTGGGCCCGCTTGTCGTCAGGTTCAAAAGAACGGCAGCCGCCGTCTGGCTCGTGAACTGGACGCGGGCACCGCGTCAATGTACGGGTTGGGTTCGGTTACAATCAATGCGTCGGCCGCGGACATTGGGGCCGGAGCTCGTGTCCAATCACGGCGGGAACAAAAACGGTTAACCACTAACGATCTCCGGAGCACTTAACATGTTCTTCAGATTGCCAACACGAGCGTGAGGTATTGATGAACATCGCCGACACCGACCGGTGCCACATCGCTCGATATTTCTTTTTTTCTCTCTGGCGATGAGTCGATAATTTTTGAGTTTTGTCCGAACTATTTTGCAGCGGCGTCATGGAGAGACGAAGTAATTCGAGTTAGGTACATTATGGGAACATGATGGTTTCATTCTAGGCTATAATAACACAGGGGTTGCACAATCGCACCGCGCTTTTTCGCACCGGGTTCAGAACTGCTCAGGAATCAACCTCAATTTACGTGACCCGTGGTCTACTCTGGAATATTTTGTTTTGTAAATTACGTAAAATGGCACGAGTGAGTCGACCTACGAACGCCAGTCATCCTTACATCGCCATTTCAGAATGTACGGCACACCCTTTTATTTTAGGCGTAAGTTGGCCGAATTCAAGATGCATTGAACGTTTTTAGCATCGGCCAATGCTTTCTTATTTAGCGGAAGTAATTTAGATCCAGTGACAACATAAAAAGCGCCAGGAGTGGTATATCCTGTTCCTTGCAACGTATTTTATTGTTTGGCGCTCTTCCGCACCGCCATCTTATTGGTCCCAGAATAATAACAAAAGGCTCCGAACTGGGGCGCGTCCTGCGTTTCTTAAACTCTCATTGTCTGTACTGCACATAGATATATGATCCCCAGTCGACATTCGAACCTGTTCATGTAGAAGCATTGACCAATTGGCTCACGCACTTCGAGTCAATGACTGGTTTAGAATTCGCAATTTTCACGACCTATGGTGGCGCACTACTCGTGCCTATCAAAATGACCGTCATCATGGTGGACCGTCGTAAAACAGCAGTACGAGGCTAGGTCTACGACGCGTAACTTATTCCAGTTTTGCTATATACGAGCAGTATTAGAGCCTTACTTTATTTCTTCACGTCAGGAAGGTGTAGGCAAGCACCTTCATTGTGAAACCCATCAATTCGGAGCTAGGGAGCGCGATTCTCACACTATGGTACCACCATTGCTGAAATTTGCGAGTAAAGATGGAATTACTTTTAATATTCTGTAGCATTAAGGTTCCAAAATTGTCCTTTTTTTCCTTTTTTTTTTTGTGTAGGAATTTCAAGCTTGCGAGCATCAGATGCGCCGGATGAGAGATTGCTCGGGAGAGTGGTAGAGACCGACACTCTCAGAAGCTGGTCTTGAATTTGCCCGCGACGTAATCGGAACACCAATCATTGACTAGACTTAATGTGTTCAGCCAATGAGATGGGCGCTTTGCGTTATGTTCCAACGGTCTTGCAGAACTAGTGGCTACCTTTGGCCACTGAAACCGACCAGACCGCGTGGTGATGGGATCATGATATCTATCGCCCTTTTCGTTGGCTGAATTGACAGATTGAAGATCCACAGATTGGTGTCTCAAGTAGATCGCATAGTTTCCTGGATACTGATAATGCCTACCCGATCGCCGGTTCACGGTGGAGCAAATACTGCCAATCACGGCGAGGCAAATCCTGGTCGGGACGTCACTAACGTACACCATAGGAGGGCGCCAGCAAAACATCTCGGTGGTAATACGCACCGGAGTGTTTGCGAGTGGAACGACACTTCCTGGGCACTCACCTTGACATAGCCGCTCGCTCAGTGGCGACCGCAACGTCCCAGCGTAGCTCCGGTTCGCCGAAGATCGACGGAGACACACTCACGGAGACGCACCCTCGCACATGTCAGCCGCAGCGATCGAACGACGAAGGTGGTCCGAGCACCGCACGCGATCGGCGAGCTCGAGTGCGGACGGGGCGCGGGGCAATAGCGACGCAGACAGCGAGTCGGTCTCACCGACACGGCGAACACGAATCGACGCTCGCGACTCAAGCCCCGGCTGAGGAGACTCCGGTCTCAAAAGCTCCGGGATCGCCGCCACCGGCGTCGCAATCACGTGGTGCCGGCGAAGGAAAGGGTAACGGTGGGAAGAGGATTGCCTGACTGGCACGCCGCCTCTCAGAAGCCGTCGAAAACTGCGGCCGCGTGTTTTGCTCCGTTTGTGTCGCTCGCCAGGAAGAGTTGGAGGTGTCTCCTCTGTTCTATTGAAACCGGTTAGAGCATGCGCAGTGAATTCTGTAGTGGAAACGCCAGGCTTTCTTCACGTGCTTACAGCAAACTTTCAACAAAGGAACGTCAGAGAGACACAATAAAACCAAGTCACCTAATTTTCTTTTTTAGATGTGAAGGCGAAGATAATTATATTTATTTTTTGCCATGAATACGAAGTGCGCATTTATCGATTAAAAACAAAGCTACTATGGTACCGCTTGACAGCGTTCTAACCAAATATTCGCTCCCAAAATTACCTGTATATTTTTTTCCACAATGCGTTCAGAATTATGGGTCTTCTTTTAACAGATTAAGTTAACAAGAGGTGCAGAACGTTACTTTTGAACCTTCTTGATAGAGCTAACTCTCGAATTTGTGCACTAAACCAACTTGTTCAAAAACCTGGCCATATCAGCAGATATCGCTCTTACTCGCAATCCACTGTCCAAGCTCCCACTAGGCATGTCTCAAATTATCTGACAGATAGGAAAGCAAAACAGCTGTTTCTAGGATCGTAGACCGTCTCCACACCCAAGGGCACCTATGTACAGTATACACAGTCTACACAGAAGACCGCACAGCCCGGTAAGAGGAATAGGCGGTTACGGAGCAGGGTTAATACCACCACCACTGTTTATAATACCCGCGTTGTTGATCGGCTGAATTTCGCCACGACCTCAACGGCAGCTGAGTTGGTAGACACGTGGGGGACATAATCATCTATCCTTGTCAGCACCAACCAAAATAGGCAGCGATGTTGACATACTTCATGGTGGTATTAAATCTTCTCCGTCACCGTGAGAAACGTCTACTGGTTGCAAGAACGGGCCAGTTATAAAGTTGGCCAAGGTGGGGCAACGTTTGACAAGGACCAGGATAAATTGTATTCTTCTAAAAGTGATTGGCCTGAACTTCTACCGTAGCAATATTTCTAACAATCGTTAAATTTTCACTTTATCTCTCTTAACCATTCTCGGTTCCCCAACTCCCGGGTTTTCGTTTTGGCTTTCTTAGCAGCAAAAGAAATAAGCAACAACTTACACGAAGACGTCCAACCCTTTGACGACAGTATTGCTCGGCCATTACAATATAATACCAACAGCATGTTCATTTATTGAATCTGATTAAACAAGAACCAACGATCGTTGTTCTCAGTAAATCGCGGTGCAGCATACACTCGTGGACACTAGAGGGCAGACCTGTACGTAACGCGTTACTAAAAATGCGTTACTTGTACCTAGTTCATTTTCTTCCGTAATAAGGTAACGATAGTCACTTCTTAATAAAAGGGACGAGTAACCTATTTTCGCCACTTTTTGAAAAAGTAACGTGTAACGTTATTTTGTTGCGCCTAAAGAAGCATGTGTACAACAGAATTACCCAACCTAATTTTCACTCTAGCTCGCGCCTGTAATTTGCTCGACGAAAAAACGAGATAGATCAGGAAAAGATGTGCGCAAGGTATGTCAACCAGCCACAGTTATCCCTGAGTTAATACGTAATAAACAATGAATTATTAACGACGACAAATAAACTGCTTCGTAGAAATGACCATAGAAAGAAACAAAACAAAAAATTAAACGTTACTTTGAAGTTGAGGTAACGCGGTATTTTTTGAATCCCAGTAACGATTAAGGTACTTGGTTATTTATGAGAGTAAGCAACGAGCCACGGTCTTTAGATACTTTATTTCGGTAACATGTACACGTGTGCTTGAGGGTGCCTTCCGTCGAGCACAACCGCAGAGAGCAGCGACGGCCGTCCAAGCACCCAGCGCTTTAGTCGACGGCTGCGGGGGCTCGCCGCGTCGCCGAGTCCGCTAAGGAAGGAGAGGGCGCCCAATTACCGCGAGAGGGGATCACGGCCCTACGTGCCTGCGACTGCGTCCCGAGCCCGCAGCCCCACTCGATCGTTCGTCACTGTCTCGGATGGCCCGGCCGCCCGCGGATCCCAGTAACCGAACAAGAGAGCCGACCTCGCATAAAATTAACCGCGGGGCGGCGGGACCCCGGTCGCGTAGAGTTGTTTCCTGGCTGGGTAAAACCACGGGGCGAATCCGGGGCCCCTGGTAGGCCTTTTTCTAATCACGTCACAAATGCACACCCGCCGGCAACTAAACACACGCGGCAGCAGCTTCTTTTGAGACTTTATCCGTTACGCTGGTTTAGGCAATAGGAGAGGAGGGGCTTAGGTAAACAACCGCCGGTGTTTCACGCGGATGCCGCCTCGCAGATGATGCCGTCTAGGAGAGAAGGAGAGAAAGTAAACTTTTATTGAACCACCATGGTCCGGTGCCCGACTAGAGTCACGTATACTTGAAAAGATAAAACATCGAGGCGAGGACGGACACAGGACTTCTTTCATTGAGCAACAACATTCTCTGTTGTTGCTCAATGAAAGAAGTCATGCTACCGTCCTCGTCCTCGATGTTTTATTCTTTCAAGTATTCCTACACTCTTAATCTGGGGCCACCTAGGGAGCCACCTATATCCGTGACAAATGAGATCCAACTTGTCACGGCAAATTTTGGGCCACCTAAAATTGCCAGCCCGTTTGCCGTCCCTTCTTAGGTGGCCCCAAAATTTGCCAAGTTGGATCTTGCCGGCTCGTTTTCTAGGCTGGCCAGTTTTCTAGCTGGCCCGTTTTCTAGCGGGCCCGTTTTTTTAGCGGGCCCGTTTTCTAGCTGGCCCGTTTCTAGCTAGCCCGTTTCCTAGGTGGGCCCGTTTTCTGCTGGCTATAAAAATGTCCCGTCGTGCACTTCCCCGCAGAGTATCTCGGAGGGTCTAGGACTATGATTCATGAAGAAAGTCAAGCGAATGAGAAGTACATGAAAATTTCACCATAAAATCAAAGCTGTGACGTGGTACTGAGCCTGACGTCTTCTTGTGAGAATAACGTCGCAACTTTATTTTTGAGTCGCAAAATATATTTGAAAATTATTACCAAGCTCAATTTGTATAATTTAGCGATTGACTTCCGAGCGTGCTCTAGGAAGTAAATATACAGGAATTGTTTCAAGGGCAAGGCCGATGAATTCTAAACATTTAAAAAGAACAGTGGGTCCGCAAATAAACAATCCATTTATTTCTTTAAATTAGGAGGCACATCGTAAGATACAGGTGGTGCTTTGTTGCAATAAATACCACTTTCAAATACAAACATGTATATGAAAACTTGTGTCACTTGCTGAAACATTGGTGGAAGCATGGCCGTTGCTTTCACTCTGACACACTTGGTGAACTAGGACCCGCCACAGTTGCAGTGTGCGCTCTCCGAGTCAGTGTGTTAGCAGTTCGCCGGAGCTTCATGTCATAAGACGGGTCTCCGCGGCACGTCCGAAGGCCAGTTGCCTCTGTCGTCAAGGCATGATGCTGCTGCGATTAAGAATTTTCAGCGTTTTATTATAAGAAAATAAGGGAGAGAGAGCAGGTCTCGTATCCTAATTACGTTCTAAAATTTAGCAAACAGCAGGTTTTTTTTTAGAAAGTAGCTTGCTGGACGTTAGAGTATATTCAGATGCTGAGTCATCGGCCACAAACATGGCCGCTGACTTAGCGTTTATTCGTAAACACAGCAGAAAACAATATAAGGCAAAACATATTCGCCAATTAGATAACCGCATTTTTCTTTCGGCGGCCATGCTTGTGTGTAGTTACTCGACATTAAAAAGCGCTCTGACGTCATATGAATAGACCCTGTAGCTCTGGCGGCAGTTTGAAGAGAGGGAACAAAAGCAGTAAATTTTTACGCAACCAGGGAAGGGGAGTTGACGCTTTCCCCTTACCAGGATCTGCAGGTCCATAGCTACACCATACAGGCTGCATCATGAGAACCCACCGGCTAAATCGTTGCTCAAAAACTACACGTCGCACACAAAAAGCTAATTTTGTTTAATATGAAAATTCTTAAAATTTGACGTTCGGATAATTATGGTGTCAAAGATTTTGGATACTTAACTTTCTGTAATTACTAAATTTAGAAGTATGGCCAGGCCAGGTTGAAGACCTTGCTAAGCTGCGTCAAATATTGTAGAAAAGATAGGGCACATTGAATACTTTTAGACCCATGTTGTGGTAAAAAAAACTATGTCCAAACTCCGGTCTAAAAACATGCTTTTCGTGCAAGGCTCGTCAAATTATGAGGCGCTGGAGAAATGCAGCATTCTGCGTTAAGTCCTTATTTCGAACTCTTTTTGTTCGCCTTCCGCCCATTGAAAAGCATGGGGAAGGGCCTTAGAACGCACCTGGTATCGCTGCGCCGCAGCGTTCTTCCACAACATATAGTTCGTCTGCTTTCCTCGCCGTCACCATGCCAACGAACGCCGAATGAATGGAAGCACGCACGGTACCGCCGCGTGAAGCCAGCAACAGCTGACGCCATTTTACGAACGCCGTCTGCTAGCCAAAGCCGAACGCGGTATGTCAGATCAACCGCCTCCGCCGCCGCGCCGCAAGCAAAGACGACGAAGCTGAGACACGTCGACGGCGATCGAGCAAGCAACAACACCGCGGGACGACTGCAACGTCGGCATTTATTGGGATCAAAGGCGCGAAATAAGCAAGGACAATTTTTATTTGAATCATAACACGCGATGCCACGGTCGGCATCGTTACAAAGACAACAGTCGGACCCAACAAATAAAGAAACTAAGTGAATAAAAATAAAAAGGAAGCCGTTCTCGGGCGGCGTGTTCTTTGATGAGAGGTGTTGCTCGCAATGTTCCTGGTTTGTTTTCTTTTTTGTTTCTTTTCCGTAGAGGATGCCACGACCCTTATTTGAAGCTGATTTGTTAATTCAATGACAAACAACACGTTGGAACGAAGGAGGGAGGAGTCTTGGCGTCAGAATTCGACGTAGTCTAAATGAAAATAAAAGTAAGAATGCACAATGTATGCCGTACTGCGAGACCGCCGCCGACAACCGTTAGGCTATTTATTTTGTTTCTTTAGATTTTTATCGCGACCACTATTCCACCACGTGCCTCAGATTTTCCGGCGGAGGTCCGGCAGTTTTTGATAACTATTATTATCGTCGTTTGAAGGGCACTCTTCCTATGCTGCTTCGTCTTCGTTCCTGACGCCATAAAAATATGGGCGGGAAAAGTTAGCGCCACGTATAAAAAAATAAAAAGTTTAGTTCAAGGTCGGATTGGTGTGTGGATACAATTAGTCCAATAATTAATTAGCCCAATTATTTAGCTTTGTTATTAGCATCTTTTGTGTGCATGTGTGAAATACAGCACCCAACGAGAAGACATGAGAAGAACGCTGCAAGTGCTGGACCGTAGACCATTTAATGCCACCAAAATCCTGGGCCGGAGAACTTTTGGCGGTATCAGTGTATCATTTTTAAAGCGCTACAAAAACACGTCGGGGACACTGAACTTTTGGACCAACTTTGAGTCCGTGAGCGTGTGATGTGTGTGTATGCCATTCTTTATTTTTAGATTGTAGGCGCAAAAAATCCACACGGACTAGTGTGGCCTGAGTAATGCAGTGTCTAGGCCAACACCTGAGTGCTGTTACTCAGGCCCTAGTCAGTGTGGATTTTTCGCGCCTATAATCTAAACAGAAAGAATATTTTTATGGCGTCAGGAACGAAGCAGCATAGGAAGGGTGCCCTTCAAACGACAATAATAATAATTATTAGAAACTGCCGGATCTCCCTGGAGAGTCGGAAGCACAGTGAAGTAGTCGCCGCGATAAAAAATCTAAAGAAACAAAATAAATGGCCTAACGGTCGTCGGCGGCGTCATTAGGACTCGCCGAGTGCGGAGTATAACGGTCTTGGCATACGGTCGTTATTTTCTTTCTTTTCTACCACGTCGAATTCGGACGCCAAGACTCTACCTCCTCCGTTCCAACGCGTTGTCAGCTTCAAGTAAAATTCGTGGCACCCTCTCAAAAAAAAAAAAAAAAACTTTCCGAGCAGCCAAAGCAGCATGGCCGCTCCTCCTCTCATCAAAGAAGACGCCGTCACGCCGTCCGAAAATCCAACCGCTCTCTTCTTATTTTTTCTTTTTATTCACTTTGTTACTTTTTTTGTTGTTGGGTTCGACTGCTCCCTTCTCTGTGACGATGCCGTCTGTGGACATACGTTTGGCGTTTGTTTTGTCACGCGATGGTGTGGTCCGACCGATCAACCAATGAGTTTGTTGGAATTGTGTCACGAGGTAGAAAATGGCGGATCAAATAAAAATAATAAATGCAAAGAAGCGCGCAGTTCCCCCTCGGCGCTTTATTCTTCCAGAGGCGAGCATCGCAGTGCCATGGCGTTCAACTTGTGCCGTCTTCATGACGCCATGAAAGATCATCTTGAAGCAATTAATTTGCTTCAGCGCATGGGCCTGCTCCTGGCTCCTGGGTTTTCGTGCGTGTCCAGAGTGCGAAGCTGCGATGACAAGCTGCAAGTCCGCGATAGATCTGCGGATCGCTACACGTGCGGGTGCGGTGTGTGGATGACTCGTGCGGTGTACAAGAGGAAGCCGGTCAAAGTTTAGTGCCGGGGCCAGGTCTCGGTACGGAGCGGTTCCTTTTTCGAAGGATCGCACCTGACGCTTCTCCAACTCATGAAAATCATCCTCCGGTGCCAGAACCTACCGTGCGCCGTCATTCAGCGGGAGACTGATATCGCAAGTAAGACAATAACTGATTGGGCGAGCTTTTGTCGGGAGGTTGTGGTAAATGCCGTTTTTAAGCATTCAGGCATGATTGGTGGCGAAGGCGTGACTGTAGAACTAGACCAG
This sequence comes from Ixodes ricinus, assembly GCA_037355805.1. Lineage (NCBI taxonomy): Eukaryota > Metazoa > Arthropoda > Arachnida > Ixodida > Ixodidae > Ixodes > Ixodes ricinus. Next base: position 61,607 of record JAZHYW010000668.1, on the reverse strand, counting down.
AGTATGTTCGGTCGGCGAAAGTACCATCGCGGGTATTTAAGGCCTGGCCAGTGGGTTTTCGGTGGTGTGGAGCGTTGCAGCGGGTGCTGCTTTCTTGTTCCCGTGGAGACCTGTGACGCTAAAATCCCTGCAAGGGCTAATAACCGAGTGGGTCCGCCCTAGAACAAGAATAATCACTGACTGTTGGGCTGGCTGTAGCAAGCTTGCAGATGACGCTCGCTTCACGCACCTCACCGTCAACCACAAGCTACACTTTGTCGACGCGAACACTGGTGCGCATACCAATACGGTGGATCGCACCTGGGCCCACGTCAAAAAGTCTCTTCCATCTGGACGGCGCGAGAGCCACAATTTCACTGGTCACAGTCACCTTGCAAAATTCATGTTGTGGAGGAGAGAGAGGCGCGCGGAAACACTGATAGATTCCAGTCGTTCGTCGCCGTGGCCGCCAAAATCTAGAGCCCCGACGCAGACAGGGCGATGATTCTGACGGCCCCGGTGACTTCGAGTGATCCGCTGCGCTGAGCCCGTCGCCCGCCTGAATGCATAAAGGCGACTTATGCGCCAACCGCTTGTCAAGTGCTCGTTACGTCAGTTATAGGTTCTGGTAGCTGGTCTAAACGGCCCTTTTCAGGGCCCCCATATTTTGAAAACGGAGCTGTGTTCTGTACGCGGCACCCCGTGTCTCTGTAAAAAGTTCACAGGAAAGACCCAGCAAAGGTATGTGGTCCCCAACTTGGATATCGCGTGTTATGATTCAAATAAAAATTGTTCTTGCTTATTTCGCGCCTTTGATCCCAATAAATGCCGCCATTGCAGTCGTCCCGCGGTGCTGTTGCTCGCCTATTCGCCGTCGGCGTGCCTCAGCTTCGTCGTCTTTGCTAGCGGCGCACCGGCGAAAGCTGCCTTTGATCCCAATAAATGCCGACGTTGCAGTCGTCCCGCGGTGTTGTTGCTTGCTCGATCGCCGTCGACGTGTCTCAGCTTCGTCGTCTTTGCTTGCGGCGCGGCGGCGGAGGCGGTTGATCTGACATACCGCGTTCGGCTTTGGCTAGCAGACGGCGTTCGTAAAATGGCGTCAGCTGTTGCTGGCTTCACGCGGCGGTACCGTGCGTGCTTCCATTCATTCGGCGTTCGTTGGCATGGTGACGGCGAGGAAAGCAGACGAACTATATGTTGCGGAAGAACGCTGCGGCGCAGCGATACCAGGTGCGTTCTAAGGCCCTTCCCCCATGCTTTTCAATGGGCGGAAGGCGAACAAAAAGAGTTCGAAATAAGGACTTAACGCAGAATGCTGCATTTCTCCAGCGCCTCATAATTTGACGAGCCTTACACGAAAAACGCGTTTTTTTGGCCATCCCGCGTCCTGTTTTTTTATCCGTAACATGGGTCTAAAGTATCACACTGCCAAAGATAATTTGATATTTTTTTCAAAAATATTGTTTAATACAATACATTTCTTAAATTCAGTTTGCCTAATAAAAGCTTATTCTTAGAGTGTCACCAAAAAGTTATATTCACTACCTTCAGATGTAGGGAAATGCGAAGGAGTCAGGCATGCTGCCAACGATAGTTTGGAAAATGTCAGTTTCCGCCTTAGACGTTTCAATTGCTAATAACAAGAGGACAAAAATGTGTGCAACTTCCGGTTCGCGCAGTTGCACCAACAGAAATCTTTTTTTTTTTATTAATAATCCAAATTTGACCCCAACTTTGTGCCTGAAATAAGATCTCACATGTATACTTCGTTACATCATGAGCACAAACTTATAAAAAAATTGGTAAGATTTCTGCGTAAGATGGTGGACAGCGACAGCTTTAATGAAGCCATCTGAGACGCAGCCACCTGAGTATATTCTCTTTGCCTGGGCGTGCGTAGAACCGCTGCCTGTCTTTCTCGCTTCCGGGAGCGTACCGATTAGAGCTCAACATGCTTTAAACTTTAAAGCAATTAGTGTGGCACACCTTCACTGCGGACAGCGGTACTTCGTAGGCTGCGATGCGGTGGACGGAGATTGTCATCACATGTCACGCTTGGACGTCTGGCGCAGGGACGCGAGTCTCCCCTGAAGGCTCATTCACACAGAAAAAAACGCTTCGGCCGACGTCGACGGTCGCTTGAATAGAGGAGGGTGCACACACAAGGACAAACTTAGTGTATTCTAGATGTTACATTCATCATCAATTTCAGTATAAATGTTCCTTGAGTGGCCGTCCTCCTTTGATCAACGCGATCGTCGACGCCGGCCGAGACGCGCGACTATATACCTTGGACGGCAAGCTGATGAGTGCGCCCTATACGCCGTGCTGTATCGGTGGAGACTTCGGCAAGAGAAAAGTACCCTCTATAAACTATTAACACCTTGTCACTGTAAAATGCAGGCGGCCACCGTTGAGGCATTGGCAGTTAGCTTTCTTTGCCTCCCCTTACCATAGGGAGACCGTAAGGGCTGCGACTGTGACCCGATTACTTTACAAGTAGTCACCCTCCACAGGTGCTTGTGCGCAGCCGAGCCGGCGTCAAACGCGAAAAGTCCGCGCTTGTAGTCGTTGTGGTAAGTTCATGCTAAGGTGAACAGTAAACCTGTTTTCCGCTTACCACCGCCAACGCCAGCCGGTATCCGAATAATATGAAAAGAGGCGATTCCAAACGTGCTTCTAAGAATACAAAAATATTGTGTATAGGTACCTGTATCGTGCAGGACAGGGTTCAAGATGTTCTCTGTTGGCGAGAACAAAACTTACTAGTTAGGAACTCTTTCAACACTTGACTCTATTCTGTTATTAGCCAGTGAGCTGCATAATTACCCAGTCGGTTGTGCTGAAGAGGACTGTGTCCGCAGTAACAGCACCAGCCAAGTTGGCCCAGGAGTGGTGGTCGTGCTGGTAGCGCTGGTCATGCCGCCAGATCAGCGGGCCGTGCGACGCCATCGCATTCACATATTCCCTCATGGTTACACCACCCGCGTTGCATTCCTTTGATATCCTTCGACGTGAGCATCCTGAAGAACTAATGGTGAATTCCGCTCGCAGATCTCGAGTGCTCCAAAAGCGCTCCATTTGGAGCGCGCATATTCCGCTCGCAGATCTGGCTCGAGTTGGTCATCTTCCGCTCGCAGGTCTCTAGCAGCGCCCGCTCCACGGAGCGCCCCAAACCCCGCACTCTAAAAAAGGTGTAGCTTTTACACTCCTTGTCACATATTTGACACCCCAAAACTTCAAATTGACGCACAGCGCACTGAGGTTGAACCGAAGGTACCAACTTTCACGAGCGGTTGATAGCCGGGTTGTATAACTTAATAAAATATTTAATGTACGTATTACTCACTGCAAAAAAAGTAATCGGGGTTTTCTTGGCCCTACTGCAAAACCCCAGTGATTTCCTTTTGTAGTGTTTGTTAAGTACTTTAGCTGTCTAATATGTTATATAAAAACGTCATCAAGCCTCTCGCAAAAGTTGGTGCCGTCAGTTCGACGTTATTGCGCTGTACGTCGAACCGAAGTTTTGGAGTGTCAAATATGTGACACGGGGTGTGAAAGCTACACCTTTTTTTTTTTGAGAGTGCGCCGAACTTGCTCTGCGGGATTTCACAGATCTCTCCGGAAATACGGGAAGTACAGAGCGCTCTACGTCATTTCCTAGGCAGTGCGCATACGCGGCGCGGTGAAGTTGGCGGGTCGGCGGGGCCACGGTCGGGTCGTCGAGTTGGATCTGTTCGAGTGCGTCGGTTGTTTACGCGGGATTGTGACGACGGCTCGAACGCTTCTACCTCGCGTAGATCGGGGATACAAAGCCGGGACTGTGGAGCGTGGTAAATCGTAAGCGCTGACATCTGCGATCGTGAGAGAAAGAACGAGAAAAGAACGACAGAAAAGCCGGAGGCAGACGCAAGGTTAGGCCTGTTCATTCTGCAGCCAATGATTGTTTACCTTTCTATACACTGCATTCCGCCGGCGTTTTCCCGTGCAATAAAGCAGGAAGAGATTAGTCAACGACCGTGCAAGTGATAGTTTGTTATTTCTGTGTTTATTAAAGTCGTACCCGAAATCTGAACTCCACCACTGGCAATCGCTGTCCGTGCCCCGCCGCTTCGAGGTGGCCGAAAGGTATGTGATGGTGCCGAACGCGGACGTCTTTGTTATTTGCGACATGGGCGCCGTGGTGTACGTATTATTTCGCCCGGCCTGTGTCGCGTGTTATTTCTGCGTCGGAAAGATCAGTCGGCTGAGGCGTTGGTGGGCTTGTCAAGTTCGAGCAGCGGCCATTTTGAACGGCGGTGGGGAGGGGTGTGGGGGAGGCCGCTCCAAAAATGCGAGTTTATCTTCCCTCGTCGATTTGGAGCAGGTACCACGGAGCGGAATTTCGCCTCCCTCGCGGATTTTGGAAAGCGTTCCGGATCTACGAGTGGAATTCACCATAACTCACTGTCCCGCGGCTTCGACGCACACTCTAACATAGGCTGCCATCACCAAGATATGAAAACAAACGTCACCCGCAGATGCTTCCGATTAGATTCGTACTTCGTACGTTCAAAATTTGTCGTCTTTGCACGCTGAGAAGAGACATTACCGCGGGCACGCTGGGCGGCCGCAACTGCCGCCATCTAGCGGAGAGCAGAGTGTTTTTTCCCGCTATTATGCGCATAGCCGGCCCGTTTTTGCCGGCCCTGCACAAACGGCCGCCAAATATTACAGGGCCGCCTACGGAGCCACCTATTTAGCCATTCGCACCATTAAAGATGGGAGGGGCCCACTCCAGCCGTGACGTTGTACACGGCTATTTTGACGGGGCCGGATCAGTTCGCGGCTAAGTCCTGAAAACTTTGAACGTCACGGCTATGGCCGGCACGTTTGCCGGCCCCAGATTAAGAGTGTATCTATTCACCAACACGCTCGTTTTCAAGTATCACTGACTAGAGTTACCATTGGTCCCCCAGTACAGCGTGAACATGCTGTTACCAGTAGGGGCAGTAGTGTAGCGACGAGGTGATGTTGGTGCGCGAGCCAGCCTGCCCAGTCAGGGGGTCGGAATTGGGGGGAGAGAGTAGAGAGGAGGAAATTAAATAATAATAACAAGAAGAAGAAGAAATTTTATTCACATCATAAACATATTACATAGGCAGGCCCGCAAAAGCACTGGTGTGCTTGTATGCGGGACCTGGCGTCCAGCAGGCTGCTACACTGAAATCCTCTTATTGTGTGCATTACTGGCACACAAAGAAAATAAAAATCAGACAAGAAGAAAAGAGACAAAGCTCAGTGGAATACCAAAGCAATAAAGTCAATTTACATTTCAAAATTCAAACACCACTCTTTTAGTCCATATTTGACTTGTTTCAGTGACTCCATATTATAGTAAGTGTTCGGAAGCCTATTAAAATAAAATGGGACGTAATATGCCCGTGTTTTTTTTCCATAATTTGTATAAATCTTCGGAATAACAAAGCTTTCTATTCGCCTAAGAGTTCGTTCCTTTTCTAATACGATTTTAAAGTTGCTATTATAATAGTGCTTTACTAAAATAACATAGCAGTGCAGTTTTTCTATGGATAACAAATTTAAGACATTCATTTTCCGATTCATTGCTAACTCAGAGTAGGTTGTTCCGTAAGTAATATTATTTGCAATTTTATGTAGTATTTTGTCAAGTTTTTCTTTTTTATAATTAGAACATACTCCATATAAAGAGATCCCATATCGGAGAATAGACTCACCCAGTGCAACATACACCCTCCTTCTCAATGACATAGTCGCTACACTGCGCATCCTGTACAAATAAACCGAGACAACACGCATTCTTTTGATAAGATATTCTACATGCTCGTTCCACAGGAGATGTTGATCGAGATGTAATCCTAAATATTTAGTTGTTGTAACATAATCTAATGCTACACAACTGCAACGTGTGCAGTTCTGTGAATGGAGAAATAACGGAGTGTTAAGATTTAAATGTTTATACGGACTACGAAAACACATTAGTTTTGTCTTACTGAAATTTACAAAGATTTGATTAACAGAAAACCAGCTCATTATTATTTCAATATCTTTCTGAAAAATGGACAATGCACTTTGTTCATCGCTATGCCCTAATATCAAGGCAGTATCGTCTGCATACTGATACAATCGGGATGTACACGGTAGAGTTCCAATTTGGTTTACATAAATATTAAATAAAAGGGGTCCCAGTACTGACCCCTGAGGTACTCCCGAGTTAAGTGATGTTAATCTACTTTTAAACTTGCCAATTTTGACCAACTGATATCTGTCTGTAATATAGTCTCTCAGGAACGCGTTAAAAGGACCTCTAAAACCCATATTCCTTAGTTTTATTAATAGTCGCTCATGATCAATAGTTTCGAAAGCTTTAGTTAAATCTAAAAATAGGGCTAAAACAAATTGATTCCTATCCAGACTATAGTTTACATAATCTAAAAGATCTTCCAGTAAAAGTTCAGTGCTTCTATTTTTACGGAATCCATACTGAGACTCATTTATTAAACAGAACTTCTCGCAATACGATGTCATTGTGTTAAAGACAAATTTTTCCATAATTTGCGCAATGATTGGCAATATTGAAATGGGTCTATAATTCATAATTTCTTTTTTACTGCCATTTTTATATAATGGTCTCACAACAGCTGTTTTTAATTCAATAGGAACTTTCCCTGATGAGAGTGACTCGTTTACTATTTTTATTATAACGTCTTTTAACACCTCAAAATTATTCTGAATGTCCCTTAATCGAATGGAGTCATTCCCCGCAGGTTTTGACGCTCTCATGTTGTTTATTATGCATCTAAAATCTACCTCTGTCATCTGAGGCAAATAAGCTGAGTGCACGCTATTCTCGTAGCTATTTGATTCTTCTTCTTGCTTTTGTAGTATTTTTCTCAGATCCACAATCCTTTGAACAAAAGAGTCGTTAAATTGGTTACATAAAGAACTGATATTGTTACTGCCAAAAGCTTCTTTAATTTTTTCATCTATATTTTGTTTCCCTTTACTTCCCGTAACTTCCTTTATCCAATCCCAAGTTTTCTTCGGATTTCCTCGCATTGTTGAAATGAGGATTGGGCAAGGAGGCTAGAAGTACTGGGAGGGGGCAGGTTGCAATATTGGTGAAGCCTAGTCATAAAAAGTTTAAACGATTTTGTGCCCAGCGTGACCGCAGATCTCTCTGGCGATTGGTGCGCGTGACTTGTCACGTGCGAGATGGATGGTTGATTGTAGGAGGATTCCTTGCAGGCGTGCGCGCGCTCCGTCCGGTAGGTTTTATCAGATCGAAGGCTAGACGAAGGCTAGCTACGGTCACGTGATGTGGTCATGTTGGGCTGGTAAGAGAGGAGAGTAAGGGGGAAAATGAGAAAGAGGCGAGGCGTCAAGGGAGCATGGCTTGTGGAGGCTACGCGGCTGACGTCATGCCCTCTCCTACCCTTCTATTCTCCATGGGATTGGGCGTGGGGACGACGCCAGAGCATGTACTCGTTAGATGGGTATTCCTGGCAGTGGGGTGCAGGAATGAGATCCAGGAGACCCTGCATGTGTTGTGTAAAGTGGGTGGTGAGAAGGGAGGAGGTTTGATCTCTGCGAAGGGTGTAGATATCCTGTTTGCAGAAGAAGGCGGAAGAATTGGGAAATTGCGCCGTTAAACGTCTGCGGTCGCATAGAAAGGTAGTTCGGGCTTTGTGTAGGATTTCGCGGTAGTGACGGGGATCATATTCGTCCGGCCAAACTTCCGAGGGCCCGAACAGTGCTCATCGCGGATGAGCGCATGGGCGCGCACACTCTAAAAAATAGGGGGTGTATAGCGGTACACCCCTTGTCCCATATGCAACACCCCAATACGACAATTCGACGTTCAGTTCACAGACGTCGAATCCACGATGCCAACTTTCAAGAGGGCTTGATAGTCGAGCGATACAACTTATTAAAATAGCTAATGTACCCATTAAAGGCTACAGAAAGACGATCATGGTTTTTTTGGCCCTGCTGCGAAACCTCAGTGTTCTTTTTCCCCTAGTCTTTGATACGAACATTTATCCTATTGTACGTTAAATCTAACAGCTATCAAGCCGCCCGTAAAAGTTGGTATCAGCCGAATCGACGTCAGTGGACTGAACGTCCAAATGTAGCTTTGGTGTGTTACATATGGGACAAGGCGTGTACCCATATATATCCTAAGAGTGTGTTACCTCGGTAGCTGGGCCAGAGATTCATTGGAAAGTTACGCGACGGCGGGTAGTTGGGTGAAACGATAGAGGATCTTGGTGTGAATGTGCAGAGGGAGTAGGTAATGCAAAAAGTCACGGCATGCCTACTAACTGTCCGTCCTGATAGGAGTGTCGTCGGTAGGGTGGTGGCGGAGGGTGATGGACTCAGATATGGCCAGGAGTTTTGCCCGAAGTGGGGTCTTGTACCTGGGTGTGTATCGAAGTGTGTGCGTGTGTGTAATGGGGACCGTAGACGGCGATACGAGAGCTAGTTTGGGAAATGGGACGCGTCCGTATAGTAGGCTGTTGTGTGAAGCTTTACCTGAGCACCGCTGTGTGGTGTACTCGCTTTGCGTGACGTGCTTCTTTGTGCTCAACCGACATGTGTTTAAAGATAGGGAGGAGGCGTACGAATGGAAGGAATGTCCACGGTGCGGCCGGCAGGAGGTGGGGTAAGTGCGTGGTGGAATAACCGAGGAGTTCTAAGAGTTGCCTGCCCTGATTGGACGTTTTGTAGCGTTCTTTACGCGCTTGGTGATGAATCGTGATCTTCGGGAGGGTTGCAGAGGCCTCTAGCTTCAATAAGGTGGTTGGGCGTGCATCGGGGAACACCAAAGGCAAGAGGGTGGCATTTCCAGCGGCCGTCTTATTGCTTCATCTGTGTGGACGACAGTTTTTGGTAAAGCAGTTAGTACATGTCGCTCGGGTATACAATGGCCTCTATGGTCTTGGGAAGCTCGTGCTCTTTGAGACCCGTTGTCACGTTTCACGGCCGAGATAAAGAGAGAAGCGGACAAGAGGCGCGAGGAGAAAAGATAATTTGAAGCAGCGGAGTCCAGATTTCGGCTACGACCCGAAGAGAGGGCAGCTTAGGGATGGTGCACCGAAGCCACCGAAAGGAACTTGGCGACGAACCGGGCGAGGCTCGGCGAAGCACCGAAGAAGAGGAAAGGATACCTCGGCATTGACGCGACGCTGGCGTGGGACTCTCGGCAGCGACCCGAGCAACCACAAGGATGTCGATGAACTTACGAGTGACTGATTCGATGGTGACCAAAACCAGTGGCAGCGACTCCCGGCAGTGACACAACAAGAGACCACCACCGGGTATTTGAAGACGCAAACAGCACAGACCAAGTAATAGATCGTCAAGTGCATACGAATATGTGAAACTATTGATAACTTTGTACATTTGTATATTAGTCTCTTAGTGCTCTTCTTTCGTCACTTTTGTGTAATATAGCTTTATTCCTTCCATCGTCGTGCACTCTTTTTAGCGCTCCCCCGCTTTTGGTTGTTTTCTCCATCAAAACTTTCGTTTACCGCTAATATCGCCAGCCATTATGTCTCCGCCGTCCTCGGCAATTGTCATAAACACAAGTAAAAAAAAAAAAGTCCCGATTAAAAAAATATTTTTATTTGTTTAAATCAGATTTATTTGATTCAAGTAAGATTTATTTTAGTTAAATTTGAATAATTTGATTTAAAGTACTGTAGCCAGAAAATAAATTATTTATCACTAAATAAAATTTTCAACATGGCAGATTGATTAGTTAATGCCTCTGATTATTGAAAACAGTGTTGCCCAAGGTATTATTGTACATTTAAAGTACACTTCATTTAACAACATTTTATTTATGTAAATTCCGCCATACCCGAACGAAAGTAGCTCGATTTTTCTAGCCGAGTACAAAGAAAATATTTAATATTTCACGTTTTTGTATGCTTGATTTCGTTTTTCTTTTTCGTTTCTATCACGTTATGATGTGCTTGTAACAAGTTAACTGACGAACAAAGTGCAAGGTAGAAAAAACAAAAAAAGACTCGACGTTCCGATTTGCTCTGAAGAACATTGCTTTTCGCTTTTGTTCAGCCTGCTACATCTTTCTTGCTACATGAATATTTGAGCTCGATAAAAAAACAATTGGGCATAGAAATTTCTCGCAGAAAGGTCACACTGTAAGTAAGAAATATTTGAGAATTATTTTTGAGTGAGAGGTTCCCTTGAAATCATCGCCGTAAAGTTGGTGCGATTGAAATTACGATTTAAATCGTCTCGACTTTTATTCTCCACCCTGGTCATTGTACACATGTTGCGACTACGCTGCTCGATTTACTCACACAAACCGTTTTATTTCAAGCAACGCGAGCGAAAAGGTCGCGGTCCCCTTCTGTTCGTGAAGAGCGGGACGTTCGAATGGGCCATTCAGGGCCCTGGATTGGCTCCATGACTTTACTCCTTGAGAAAGTGCCAATCCGTAGCCCGGTCGCCCAGGAGTAAATGAAGAGGCGCCGATTTCTCGTGTTGGCCAGGGTGCATTCAAACACATGAAAAGAGCCCTTGAAGCAAGCGGTGCCACTGCTCATTCAAAAGACAGCCTGCCGTCTGAGGCGCATTTCTTCCTCGTATGACGGACCTCTGCATTGGTCCCCCAAACAACTGTCCGCAGCCTGACTGCGGCTCTATTCCCGACTCCAGCGAACTACAGAGGGCGCGCTGCTCAGGCAAAATGGCGGACGAAAGGAGGCCGTTTTCGTCGTTACACGCGGACCACCACAAATTCCTGCACTGCAGCGGAAAATCAGTGTTACATTTGAAAACAAAGCGATTTTTCCACGGTAGAATCCTTCTTCTAGTCAGTGCGTAGGAATGACACGGCGGAATCATAAATATAATTACTGGAAACGTGCTTTGTTTCTATGCTGCCTACGAGAACCAAGCAGCGATAGCAGACGACAGAGTCGAAACGACCTCCTCTCCTGAGCTTCTCGGCGCTGCCGCTACGCGGCGTCGATTTCGCTGGAGTCGCGAATACTTCGTTCCAGACGCAGCCCGATGCTACAAGCGACACCATGTCGCCCTGAACACTGCTTGCACTGCACTAGCGCGGGTGCTTGGCAGGGACGCTGAAAGCCCGGAGCTCGCTCTTGTAGCTTCTGTCACTCTCACGTTTAAAACTGAAGCATAGCATAGCGACTGCCTAGCGATGATGCCTAAATAGTAAATCCGACTGTTTCGTTTGTTTTAAATAGCCCCGAGAGTTATTCCAGGTATCAAGGTAATACGAGCAGTTTGTTTGAGAAGTGGATGTTCATTGCCTCGAGTCGTTTTAGCGGTCTTTTAATCGTGAGTGCTGTTATCGCACGAGCGGCTCTTTGTTGACAAAAGCCAGAAAGAGCTACACTTCTCGACAAGAATCCAATAAAAAAATAAAAAGTTGGCACTTATTTGTAGTAACTTAATAGATCCACTGTTATTTATTTATTTTTTTTAACCCGAAGTTTTTGTGACGTTTGCCAAAATATTGCACGGAAGTAGGAAAACACAAAATTGTACCGCGCTTATTTTCGAGGAAAAATAAAGTCAAAGTGTACTGTGCGGCTGTTGAAACTATAATCTCGTGGGAAACATATTTCGCAATAAACATCCATCTGGGGTTTGTTTGTTTTTAAAGATACAACCTGGAACCATTTACCTCGCGACGACGAACATGTTTTTTTTTAAACTTTATTTAATTTTTTACATAAAAAGGCCTCTATGTGAGGCATTACATAAGGGCGCTGGGGACATCAAATTCACTTTATTGACATAAAATTGGAGGAAACACAAAATGAAGAAAAAGGCACTATATACTGTCATTATTTAAACAACTTAACAGCCACCCGCGTAAAAAAAAATATCTGGTAATTTGTTGTCACCAAGCTTGAGGGCAGATTGTTCCAATCAGAAATGCACAGTGGAAGGAGGCGAGTATATGTAGGCGTTAGTTCCGGAGAAAATGGGTTCAACTTTGGTAGGATGGTCTAGGCGCGAGGAAATACGTTGAGCCAACGAAATGAATGCACAAGGAATGTATCCCGTTTCTCCGACAAGTGGCACGCTGGCTACGGCCAGACACAGGAAGGGCGTCGGAGATTTGTGTGTCCGGAAGTTTCAAGCGGGAGATTCCTATTCAATAAGCCCGTATCTCTATCCCAAACTCACGCATGGTGTTGAAACTCTACGAATCCGGGAACATCTTTGGAGAGGTTGCGCTTCTACGCAGCACCCTTTTTGATACATTAGTCACTGCCAAGGTAAGAAAAGCAAGAGTTCCAGTTGCTCCGCCATTATCGCGAGCTTCAGTAACGCTTCAGCGTCTCCTGCTCCTTGAGCCCGCAGCCAAGCCACTGAGTGGGCAGCGCGTGCTGGAGGACGGGCCTTCGAAAGACACACCGTTCTCACTCTGTCAGTGACTGTCACACCCTTTCACTGTTCACAAACACGAACCGCTGTCTGCGTCCCATGCGACTCCCGGTCGCTCCGTCTTTGCAGGCAATGTCGAGCACGCTTATGTCGCCGGTGCTAGAAAGCAGAAATGCTACACGGAAAACAAAAGTTGGAGATTTGGTTAGTGCCCTTGGCTGTACGCTGTAACGTCTCGAAGGAGACAAATTGGTTTACACAAATATTTGAAAACCTTTAAAGGATCTCGCGCTTTTAGTTCCTTTGGCGTTCGCCCGGATAATTGGTTGTGAAATGTTTCATCGAAGTTTCAAGCAGCGGTGTTAAGGTGGGCTTTCTTCATTCTTTCGTATGAACCGGAAATTCACTGGGACGTCAAAGACTGCAGCACCGCCTGGTGGCGTTTGCGAAGAAAGAGGTTTACAGTTAGCGCTTTGAGTATCGCGACCTGAATTTGCGGTAAAAAGCGACCTCCACTGCGACCTGAAATTTTGCGTTTAGGAAGATCGAAGGAAAAAGCGGCGCTTCGGTTGTACGACAGGGCCCATTAGTCGGTGCAGTGTGAGACTACTTTAACATTTGCCACAACAAGACGAGAAGAGCATATAGAGCGTCCACAATAGACCGATCTCACTAAGCGTTCCATGCATGCGTGACGCCGCCATAACTGTATATACTTCACGGGAGGCGTAGAGTCACTAAATAAAGGCTACGCTTTCAGAGTACCGAAACTCCCAATTTACGCGTCTGAAGCGCGTCAGGCGCCGCCATCTTGGGTCCGCGCGAAGACGGAGGAGTGACTCGTAGCTGAGCCAAGCCGAGCTGCAGCCGTCGCTTACGCCAGCTGCCGCGGCCGCAGCTGTGGCCGCCAATTGAAATCCCCTGTTGTTCGTAATCTCTGACGCATCCGCAGAGCCCGTGCCAGCCACGCTGACCCCCAGCGTGCGCGCTAGCAAACGAGCACGGCAGGCTGCGCAGAGCATCGCTGGAATCCGAGATGGTGGCGTCGAGAAAACGTGATGATGATGATAAGCAGACTCACGTGACTGTCGCTGTCCAATGATGCCGCTGCGAACGCAGGGATATTAGTCATATAGAGCGACTGTATCCGCATTCGGCAAAATGCGCAAAGCAAAGGAATGCGGTACTCTGAGAGCGTAGCCGCCTTATTTAGTGACTCTTAGGAGGCGGCCACAGTGCACGAGACAGTTGGTGCCACCATCGCAGCCCTGCTCGCGCAGACCCTCATACAGTTGTCGCGCGGGCAGAAAGACTGCAATTCCCGCAATGCATGCCGCCAGCGGTGGCGTAACGAAATCGGTTGGTGAGATCGGTTTATTTGCTAATAATTGGCTCTATCTCCGGATCATTCCGGAGATAGGAGCCAACTATAGTTGTCTCCTATCTCCGGAATTATCTCCCCTCCCCTCGTCATCACTTTTACCCCTCAAGGATTTTTTTTTCTTAGCATTTGAGGAGGCGAAGAAAGAGCCTTCCGGAAAAATGAAACAATTACGAAGAATGTCATCCTTCACTGGTTCTGCTCTTTCCTTCCTTTTTTCTTTTTCTTTCCTTCTCTTTATAAGCTCCCTTTTGTCGTCTTTGTTGTACCGCAGAATCATCGGGAGGTAAGCAGGATTACCATCCAAGACGAGTTTTTTAGCTAACTTTTTTTCGTTACAGAATTTCGTTTGCTGCTGACGTTATGAAATAGCGCTTTTGTGATCACTAACTCGCTTCAAAGATTTCTCGCTCGTCGTTGTTTTTTATTCTAAAAATGCAGTGTTTGCGTTTAGATTCGGCGCTGAAAAGGCGCCCGCTTTCCTTTGTTCGATTCGCCGCAAATGCGTATATGGGTTTTCTTGAGATTGGGCAACTTGTTTATACAAACACGCGAAAATTGAAAAAGAAAAAAAACATAGGACAGAACAACATGACGTGCTTGTTCGATGCGCAGTGAGGAAAAAATACACGCAAGAAAATCCTTATTTGGCTCGCATTGTTTCCTAAGCAGAAAAGAAGAGCGATAGAATTTAAAAGGCACGATAAAACCGCGCGTGAATACTAGCTCGTTGTGTGGTTCCAACGTGATAACTCTCATTCAAAACAACAAAAAGAATCCTAGAAAAAAATTTGTTTTTGCCAAGTGCGTTTTGCAAAGCAGCTTAGGACGCGCGGCAGCCCGAGCAATGTAAAGCTTAAACGTGCAGTCTGCCTATTCATTAAAGCGAGAAAAAAGAAAGAAGCACAACATTTAGCAGCGACTGCGATGAAAGAAAAGTTCAGGCTCCCGTATGTATTCAAGCACCGGTTTGTGTGATCGTAGTCGCATCCATTTATACAAACTGACGGTGCATGTCTGAGGGAACTTGATCCTTTTGGGTGTAGTGTAATTCGTGCTTGCGCCTCTGATCACTGGCTTGTGCTCCATGTTTATGACGGCCAGACGCTTCGCTCTTGGAAAATATGCTCCTGGGGCCCTATGTTGCGCTTTTTGGACTCCGCGGCGACTAGAGAGAAGGAAGTGACGTCAACAACACAGCAAACGCAGATTGGATCTTGACAGAAGAAAACAAAGAAAAAGTGAACTTTGTTTTCTTCTGCGGAAATTCGTCATCAGCGACTCTCACCAATCAACATCCAATCTGCGTTTGCTGCGTTGTTGACGTCACTTCCTTCTCTCAGTCGCCGTGGGAGTCCAAAAAGCGCAACATGGCCCCTGGGCATGCACGTTGAACGCATCTCTTCTGGGAGGTTGCTTATTACAAATGACGAGCTGCTGTATATCGCCGCGCTCCGTGAAAATACATTTTTGGAGAATTCTAAATGGCCAACCAACCAGGACACCTATAGTACGTCCTCGCGAAGTACTGCGTTAAATATCGACGAGCGAAACCGCGCAGCCATAGAGTACGGAGAGCAACAGCAATAAAAATCGACAATCTTTTCTTTTTTTTTTTAGAGCGCAGCTTTTAGGCGATTGTTCCTGTGTTTTGCGGCGTCGCCGTCGCCGTCGGCGTAACCGTAGCAGGAGGAGAGGGTACGCGGGAGGATGATGGGAGAGTACGGAAGAGTAGGAGGGGAGGGTACGAAGGAGGGAGAGGGCATGGCGGAGGAGGAAGGGAGAGTACGAAGGAGGAGGAGGGAGGGTACGCCGGAGGAGGAGGGAGGGCAGAGAGGAAGAGAAGAGGAGGGTGCGGAGGATGAGGATCAGGTCTCTATATATTTCCAGCCTCGTCGTTCACCCAGCTCCCTCCAGAGGTTGCAGCGATCTCCCGTTTCGGGAAAGTACACGCGCCAGATTTCTTCGGGTGGATTTACCCAGGTCTGCATGGTCGATCGGGGTCTGCGGCAGCATGCGCAGGTTTCCTAAAACAATGAGCCGTCGAAAAACTGACACGCGGAATGTAACGCCATAAAATCATTGCACTTTCTGATAATAAACCTTCGTTCACTAAACCGCCAGTTGCTACCGCCTCGTTCGCTAAAGCGACGGTTAGAGGAACAAACCTTGAAATTTGGTCCGCGTGAAACTATAATATAAGCGCGCAGCGCAACCCTAATTCAATTTGGATTCTGCGAGACGCGGGCAGAAAAGGAGGAGTGGCTTTACGTTCGTGCAGAGACTTCTTGTTTTTACCTTTTTGCGCCTTCTTATGCCGTGGACGATGTTATGCGGAGTACATGAGCAAGAATGACAAAGTTCATTATTGTCGCGAATAGTTTAACTCAATCTTTTTACTCTTCCTTTTTGTTTCGCTTCGATACTATCGTTCTTGCTCCTCGCATACGAAAACAGTCCTTCGCGGCGCGTTGACCGCCTTCAAAGCAAGTGGCCGCACGAACGGAGACCGGGCATCAAATATTCCATCGTGGCGAGCAAATAAAGTTTAAAAACAACAACGAAAATAGTTATTTTAGCGTTGCTCGCTCGACGCCTCCGCGTCGCTGTTAACAGGGCTGGAGATAAGGCTCCCGAGCGGAAGTGGTTTTGATTTATTCTTTCACGAAGGCTTGCCTCAAATTCATCTTTTTTGTGCGAAACCAATATATAGAAAACAACTGTAGCTTCCTTGTAATACTAGGGGAACATTTTTGGCGTCAAGTGTATACCATTTCTTTCCCATTAACGCGATAGTGCATCGCGCTAATTTATGAACGCGTCGGCTTACAAAACGAAAAGAAAGAACAGGAACTAGCTACAACGCATCAACAAAAATAAAGAAACGTGAACTAATCATGTAAGTTTCAAGCACGAGTACTATAAACACCGTTATATTACCCGATATTAGTCGTTTCAAGTTTGGGATTAATCTTCCTAAATTTATGCGTATGTGCCGCCTTTTCTTTTGACTACATATTATATGTAAATATTCGTTTGCATCCAAGTTTATGCAACAAGGAGTTAGTCTGCCACGAGGGGGTTTGATGTATCCGCTTTATATAAGGTATTTGGTCACTGCAATACAACCGCGAACCTGAGGTTTTTAACGTGCATTGTGCAGCAGATACACACGAACGTTAGCACCGGTACGATGTCCGTCTAAATCGCAAGTAACAGGGACGGAGATCGCAAATTACGGCTTTCAAAAGTAATTTTAAAAAAAATCCGGCGGTCGTTGGTTCGGGCTAACTCTGTAGGTGTATGTTCAATGCCAGTTTATGTTAACCGACATGAGTGGGAATCTCAGGTTGGCATTTTGGTTGAACTCACCCACTCACAGCCAGCTCAAAATAAAAAAAAAAGTTAAAAACTCACTCACCTTCAAACTTACGGACACATGCACACATTTTCAAGTCCCTTTTTTGCCGAACTTACCAAACTTACGCCCCTCAACGAACTCACAAACTCACGTCCGTAACCGAGCACATAAACTTGTATCGACCGGCGCTTCGGTTGATAAGACAGCCAGACTGACACAGCCATCTCGGTAAACCAATCTGAAGAAAGGTTTTATTGGCATTCCTTATATAGCAGTCTACATGGCAGATAAGAGGGCGGCACTGACGGAATGACAGGGAAACGCTTACGCTACGCTGCACGCAGGATGCATGAGTTTGTACGATACATTTCCCCTGTTTTTAGGGAATAAAGAATTAAGAAAAAATGAGACACACAGTTTTAACCAATTTGCTCAAAGTTTCTGCTGTACTCCAAACGCCTGGGAGCAACAGTTTCCCGCGTAGACTTCTTTACCGCAGTCTGGTAGTCCATCTTATCTTCGCACTCGGCAAACGTTAAGTTGTTGAAAACTTCCAGGACGTCGTCCCCTGCGATGATCAGGAGCGCGGCGGCCTTAGCAGCTTCCGTCCTTGGTTTCGCTGGCGTCGTGGCTTGAACGTACAATTCAAACTTCTGCTTAAAGAGGGTCCAGTTTTTGTAGCGTTTCCACACAAAAGCAGAGGGTCAGGCATGTGTGTCGGATAGGCAAGCATGTCGGATAGCAGGTTAGGAACGTCACGAATTTGCTAAAAACGATATGAAGCGGAAGTAGAAATGAAAGACTTTTACAAATCTGTGTAATGCGAAACTAGACCGCAGCTCTTGAGGAGAAACAGGGGAAGGTACAGAGGGGAGAGCATGTCCCTCCTCCTCCTCCGTACCCTCCCCTCCTCCTGCTCCGTCCCTTCTCCTCCTCCTTCCTCCCCCTCTACTCCTCCCGCTGAATTTGTTCATGGGTGATGTGACACAAAGTCATGTGACGTCATTTTCCTCGCCAAATTTAGCAGGGAAACTGAATTGGTGCTGAGATAACGTGACGTCAAATTCCCCGCTATATTTAGCGGGAAACTTAACCCGCTCAATCTAAAGGGGCTACATTTAGCGGGGAAAATGACGTCATATGACTTCGTGTCACGTCACCCATGAACAAATTCAGTTTCTCGAGTAGATTTAGCGGAAAAAATGACGTCACGTGACCTTAATACCAATTCAATTTCCCGCTATATTTAGCGGGGTGGTTGCGCCGATGGCGATGCTGCGAAACGCGGAAAAGGGCACCTAAGAGCTGCGCTCTAAAAGATTGCTTCATATCTCTTTGAATGTTAACTACAAACTTATCGCCTGCAATTATTTCATGACAATCAACAATCGAATTAACTTTTATATAGTACTACCAAATAAAGGTAGCAGCCTTTAAAGTCGGACGTTTTGGGTGTCATCGAACACGAAGACTGGCATGCACACTTTTCTTCACAGATCTCCAGGCTACAAGTGTAAGAAACAACAAGTATACAGGCGAATCGTGACAATTCCCAGCCGGCTTTTATTTTATTATTGGCTTCAGGATTAGCGACCGTGTCTATGACGAGCACTATCGAAATAGCAACTTCTGCTTTCCGTCGTACCGTCGTAGCGCCCGCTTTCTTCCCTCACGACACAGCAAAACGCCGCGCGTACATCGATGCCTTGCAGTCTACACGGCACCGGCCGAAGCGAATGAGAGTCTAGAGACCCTACCCCCTTTCTTGTCACCCCGCCACGAAGCAACGACCAGCGGTAGAAGACCACGCCAAGCCGCCGCGAAGCGAGCCAGAGCAAAAGAGCGGAGATAAACCCATCGGTTCTTTCCTCCTTTCCCACCACTCGTAAAGAACCAGCCGTATTCGAGCTAACAGCAACATTGCGTAGCGAGAGTCGACTCAACTTCCCCAGAAATGTACGGAGAAGTCACATGACCCACCCTTCCTCGACACCACCTAGCAAACCCTCATCGAACCCATGTCCCATTGGGTACATCAAGCCTCTCTAAACTCATGAGCTCACTGACCTCATGAACTCACGCCCCTTGCCAAACTCATGAGCTCACCGGAATCACGAACTCACGCTCCTCACTCAACCTCAAACTCATGCGTTTTCGAGATTGACGAACTCACTCACCCTTACCTCACGCCTGATCGATGAGAGCGAGTGAGGTGAGTGAGTGCACTCATGAGTGAGTTTTGCCGAGATATGGTGGAAATTAAACTCGCAGCCTCCGAACCTGCAGTGAAAGCCCCACTTTATGCTGAGCTGCGAATACCGAACACGCTCGGCCTATGCGAAAACTCTTCTTTTGCCTACGAAGTTCGGCCTAGGTTCCAGAATAGACCTCTTGCAAAATCGAAGTGATGCAAGTGACGCAGTGCCTTCCGAAACATCTTGGGTACCCTTTGAAAAACAGTTTCGGTTTCGATTTGTGAACCTCACTTCACGACATCCTGTCACGACATCCCATCACGACCAAATACAGTGCTCGCACTTTCAAATGCGTGTCTTATATTTAAAATAATGAGCGTTTCCACGGATCGTGCGATGATGATCCGGGTCACATTTGTTTGTTATAGTTATGTAAAAAATTATGTTAAAGTGATGTTTTAGGGAGGAGCATTCAGCTATATGCGAACGCCGTAGCTAATTTTCTTCCGGAGATATAAAATGTCAAAGCTGGAGGCGTGGAAATTGCCAAGGTTCGCTATTTTATTTTGCACAGCCGTCACTTTCACTCAAAAGCGTGCACGTGATAATGCTTTTTCTACTTATTTTATGAATGGTTTACGACACGCACACAGAATATAAAAAAACAATAAAATATTTCAATGCGAAAAAAATTACGAAACACACAAAATAAACACGTTTAGCGACACATTCACAAATTATTTACTAACGAACAATCTATTATAAAACGACGCAAAATATATAAAAATGGTCATCTTTAACTTTTTTTCGGATATAGAAAGAAGCTTTGTTTATTCATTATTGTAGCCCGGCTTCTAAGCAGAAATGCAGCTCATTTCTTTAAATGCGCAAAAATTGCAGGTCAACATAAAAAAAAGAAACTTAATTTTTTAAAGTTTTATTTGGGCTATCTTTAACCGTTAACAGTGACTCGAACTAACTTGTAACCGTGTTTACATGAATGCGGCTTCAGCGCATTGACATCCATCGTCCTTCGAATGAAGCTGACGCGGCAGCGTTTACATGAATGCGCCCCAAGCCCTAAGCGAAGGTGGCGTTACGCCGTGTCAAAGCTCAAAGTTAAAGCTCCGTTTCCGACACCAGCCGCACCACGTGGCCACATTTTCCGGTGCATCACACGTGAAGAACTTTCGACGCTTTCGGCGAGCGTAAAGGTTGTGGCCGCTGACTTTGATGCTGTCCACGAAGTTACGAGACGGAAGAAACGTTAAAACTCAAGCGTTAAGGGCTCCGGGCCGGGCCGCCAGACCACTGTGGACCAGAGTCGACGTGCGTGCGCACGCGCTGGTGAGCGAGATCATTTTCAACCGCTCCGAGGAAGCCGCGCCTCGCCAAACCTCGCCGACCTCGACCGTACCAACCGGACCCCGAGGCCAAAAGGCTCCGGCTCAGGCAGGAGCGGCACCGCGCTCGGAGCTCTCGGCATCGTTCGTGTTTGCGCCGAAGCCTTTAGGGAGTGCTTCGAACGCGCAAGTTGTACTTCGCAAGGCTTGGACGGGGGCCGGGCTCACTGAGCAGCTCATCTATATTTCGCTCACTTATGATGGCAATAAAAGCTCGCGTTTCTTCTCGGAAGAAAACTGCGGGCGACCACACGAGACCGCTCTCCACCGCCGCCGTCGAAGTTGGCCGCCGCCATGTTCTCAGCTGTTCACTCGCTCCCGCAGCGAGCGCCTTCTCTTAATACTCCCCGTTGCAATATGCGATGCGACCTCCGTTGACATCGGCCGAATGAATACGCATTCGCCGTTTCGATCCACTTCCGTCTAGCGACTTGAATGCGATGCGCTTCCCTAGCGCATTATGACGTTCACATGACCGCATTGAATTCGACAACTGGATTCGATACGACTAAGTCTGATTCATGTACACGCGGCTTGTGGTGGTAAAACATATAGTAACTTATGACCTCCTTAAGAGAAAAACGACAACAAAATTTCAGTCAAGTGGAGCTAGGTTGTCTCCGTTATAGGGGCTTTGCCGCACGACGTCGGCTCCTAGGAGGCATTTTCTAGAACCGACAAAGGTCGTACAACGGTGGTGCCCTATCGCAAGCTGTAAAACGTTATGGTGTCCCTTGTTTAGTTTTATATTTGCGTTTCCTTCTTTGCCTCCTGAACCCCCCCCCCGGCCCTTCAAAATACGTCCGAATTGAATATATTTTACGGATCGCCGTAAAAGGATGCGCATGCCTTATATCTCCATAATAGGGGCAGATTTAAGAGTTCTAAATTATGCCCACCATGTTTGTAATTGAAATTGTACCTTTGAATTGATTAATTATAAAGTGAATTACTAAAAGTAATTATTGCCTTAATTATATGAAACAGTTATTTTTAAAGGAACGATTTGGCCCGCCTTTCGAGAAACACCCTGTATGTATATTGTACAGCTGAGTGCTTCCTCCAAGGACATGGCATTCATATAGTATATATTTTACAGAAATATACAAAATGAGACCCGGATCACCACTGCATCGACTGACATGGAAACACCCAACAAAACCCTTGTGGTAACCAAGTTCGATCAGTATTTCATTGGATACGCATGGATACTTAGAAAAGGCGATTCACACACTTGCGTCGAGTCGGACCGAGTGCAACTGCAACCGGTATTTAAGCCTCTTACGACAGCGCCGCGCAGAAGCGACGGTGGATGTAAGCAACTAAAAATCCCGTTGCCATAGCAATCCGTAAAAGGTTTAACGTCGCAAGCGTTGCAGAGGCTCTCGTTCGGACTCGCGCAAGTATGTGAACCAGCCTCAAAGGCCCATTCACAGACTGGCGTTTACTCCGATTGACTAGACAAGACCGGTTTTTAAGCCTCTTAGGACGGCTTACAACCGGATGCGCAGCAATGCAGCCGGCCGTTAGCCGTCACAAAAGGCATAAAAACCGGTCTTGTCTCAGTTGGCCGGAGTCAAGCGCAAGTGTGTGAAAGGGCCTTAAAGGGATACTGAACAGAAATTTGGGTTTCGCAAAATAAAGCCGCAGAAGTGTTGAACGGGACGCTACGAACTCCAAAACATCACTCATACGTCGATATCTCAAACAGATGGCCGTACTTTTGCAAAAGAAGGGCGCTATCAAGCGAGGTCTATGACGTCATTGTCCTTCGGGTGAATTTGAGAATGAGGGAAGCGGCCTCGCTTCTCTCCTCCTCGCTTCGGTTCACCAGCTCGACGGGACGTAGCGAGGAGGAGAGGGAATGAGAATCGTGACGTGGCTTGTCTCGTCGGCTTCGTCGGCCGTGTTCAAGCGCGCACTTCTTTTCCAAAAATACTGCGATTCGTTATAGATATCGCTGTATGAGTGATGTTTTGGGGTTTTTATATTATTTCTATCGTTGTCATTTAATTATTCAGTTATTAATTATTTAATAATGTTTATTGGCCATTTGGTTTCTGATGTGTAAAAATTTTAAATGTTCTCATTAACGGCGAAGGAGAAGAAGTTGAAGATTTGAGGAAGTAGAAATATCGTTTTGTTGGCACTCAGGTCAGCTGAACACGACACAAAAAAACAAGAACACGAAGGAAAGGACTGGACATTCACACCGCTGACTAACAACTGACTTTTACTTTTTCCTCATCCCAGCCTAGGTCTTTTTCCTCTTCGTTCTACGGCTCATTAAACACGTTTAAAAACAACCTTTAGCCTACCCTCAATGGGGTGAGGCAAACCGCAAATATTGGAGTTCTTTTTCGTGAACTGTAATCGACGAGGTGCTCACCTCGTCGATTCCTACATGTCCTATATAGAAATATAGGACTGAGTTGTTAGTCAGCGCTGCGAGTCTGTTTCCTTCTGTGTCTGTGAGCAGAGTGAGTGGGACTGTATATCCGCGCTGTTCCATCCAAGCATGAATTACCAACTAGCCCAAGCATCCACATTATCAAGCATCCAGCCCTCTGGCGGAGATCAGTGATCGGCACGTCTGGCGATGTTTCGTTGGCAGCTTCTTTTTGCGACGTCTAGTCAAAAATTCTCAGTGCGTGCTCATTTTGTTAGGTATACTCTGAGGTGAGAAAACATAAGAAACCTTCTCACGCAGGTGGCGCAGTGGGGCCCATGCTGTCAGCACTTCCGGTATACTCCCAAAAAGCGAAGCGAGGCCAGTATTGTAATCCGATACACCGAGGAAAACAATGACCTGTCGACAAAGCGTTACAAGATCACGTGGTTCACGAAACGAGTTTGCACGAAACGTCACAGCGCGTGTTTCAAAGAAACATGTACTGATTGATAAAAAGCTCTGCATGAAACGTGTATGTTTTCTACCAGGAAGAAGTGCTTGCCACCCTTTCATCTTTTTATACACACGACTTTTTCTACAAGTCCCTCGGAGCAGGTTTGCTCTAACATTTTGTTGTCTTCCAGCCTTAAAATAACCAGAATATTTTTTTTAAAAGTCCTGGAAATTTTAGATTGGTGAATGATATTTCGCTAAAGCCGCGCTCACACTGCTAATACAACATACAAAAGACAGTCTGCGGTATGTTTCTTCCTTGTATGACACTCTTGTCCCATTGGCCATACAAAAAAAGAACTGTCCGCAGACATGTTCGAAAAAGACATGCGAACATGCTCGAGACGAGGGTGGGAAGTAAAGATCAAGATGATTTAAATCCTGGTTTTTAGTCGACCAGTCTTACTATCACGTCTAAATCAAACTTTCTCCGCAAAAAAGATATCGTGAAAAAATATTTTTATTTAGCATTTATCTATCACTCGAGGCTCGCTTTTTTATGTGTGTATTTTATTTTTATTTAGTTGAAATAATCATCGAGGAACACACATTTATGCCAAACACGAGGAAAAAGCTCCGCTCTTTTGAGCGAGTGGTGCGTTGAGCTTTCCTTCTACCCTCCATTTCGTTCGTCAATTGCGTAAAGCGAATCAAAATACGAAAAAAGAGAAAAAAAGGGCTTTGTAAGAAAGTAAAAAACTCAAGTTTTTTATATTTATTTATCTATTCGTTCATATAAATGGAGGACCCGTTTTCAGGTTTCAACAAGGCGACAACAACAACATCAATGAAATTTCGCCTTTCTGATTTTTCAGTAAAAACCTCTTCCGCACAATAATCAGCGATTGGACGGATCGGATAATTAATCAACCATGTTGAAAAAAACATATCGCGATAAAGAATTACTATTTTTGAGCTACAGTGACTTGAATCGAATAGGTCTGAACTTCAGCTTGGACGAGTTGGTTATTCATGATACTGCTTCACCGCGCACAAGATCAGACACACTTAAAAGTACTTTCACGCACACTAAGGAAGAACACAAAGGAAGAACTCTCACACAGCGCTGACTAACAACTCGAATATATTATGCATCATCTTCATCTTCCTTCACTCCGATGCCAATGGAGGTGAACCCAACAAAACCCGTGGAACGTATGAAAAAAGAAAAAAGGAAAGAAAGGAAAAATGGAATAAAAACAAAAATAGAAGGAAAAAATAATGAATTCCCTGTACAGCGGACGTTGCTACTGTTCTTATTATAAATAGTTCAACTCTTTTTCTGTTAAGGCTAGCGATGGAGTGCTAACACATATTTTGTCTAGCCTTACAATGTTAGCGGTTTCTACTATTTCTCGCGTCAGTTTGTTCCTGCTCCGTCCCAGAATGGTGCATTTGTCCAGGAGGGAGAACATCCACAATCTCTGCAGTGGATGCCTAAATGACCCGAATTGGCATTTTTGGCGGTATTGTTATGCTCTCGCAGACGGTCATTCAGACAGCGACCCGTCTGTCCGATGTAACACTTGCCACATGTGAGAGGGAAGGAGTAGATGACTCCTTCATTGCAGGACACAAACTTGGTCTGGTGGTTTTTGTTGCATCCGACTGGTCGACTAGATGTCCCATTCACCTTCTTGCACAAGCTAGCGAGTTTATTCGGAGCGGAGAATACAACGTCAACGTTGACTCTGTTGGCCAGTTGTTAGTCAGCGCTGTGTGAGAGTTCTTCCTTTGTGTTCTTCCTTTGTGCGTGAAAGTACTTTTAAGTGTGTCTGATCTTGTGCGCGGTGAAGCAGTGTCTTGAATCAAATATATCTGATTTAAATCAAATAAATCTTATTTACTCGGTCTTTTTTTGAAAAAATTATGTTGTTTTTTTGTGTTTGTTTTTTTGTTTGCTACCCTGCTGGAGGCGTGCCAGCGGATACTTTTGTCATCGCTCTGCAGCGAACAACTTGTTTTGTATGATGTGTAATCAGTCTGAATACGGGTTATTTCCGAAACAGCGGGTGTTTCCAGAAGGCCCTTCCGACTTTGGCTATTTTCGCGATTTGTGTAAATCACCTAAGCGGTTCAGCGGAACCTCAGCTTTTTTAGCGTTTTTTCCTCCTCTTTGTTTGACGGGGAGAGGGACGCTCTTTCGAGTTACCCATTCCAGCCTCTGCTATCATTTTCTTCCCGCGGGTGGTTGGTCTTTCTTTCGGCTCGTTCCTTGGAAAATTTCGTGATAAAGGGGCCAAACTCTTTTGGGTGGTTTTCGATGCATAAGTAACTTAAAGTTTAAAAATAGCAACAAAAAAATTTAAATGAAGTGGACATGAATGAAGTGAGAAAGTGAAAGTGAACTGCGTCGAGTGATCCCGAGGATATCGAGCGAATAAAAATGCTGCGAAGGCGACGGGAAAAAAGATTCCTAGGGATCTGGGGAGAGTGAAGAGCAACATAAATACTGCTAACAACAACAACCACGAGTCATCGCCAATTCCTTCCTCCTTAGAACAACAATGGCAGTAAATAATGCCAAAAGTCAACAAAGACACAAAAGAAAACAAAAAAAAACAGCGAGCCCATGCCAGTGGCATTCTCCGCCAAACAACAGCAAGATTAGCATGGAGCAGCATCATCACTAAGTGAGGCGTCAACAACGGCGCCCATAGATCAGACGGCGACGCCGACCACCCACGCATGGACGGCGCTCCTCACTTTCAGGTTCCGCTCAGTTTTTTTATATCCTCTTTCTCGCTTTTTCTTCTTTTCCCCTTCCTTCTGGGATTTCATTTTAGGGAGAGATAACTTATTCGGCGGCCGCAGCTCGGCTGAGCCCGGCACATCACTTACGGGTCGGACGGAAGCCGCCGGCTGCAGCCGAGCGCGGCAGACACGACCCAGTGCGAAATAAATCCTGGCCCACTTAGGAGCTGGGCCTCTGGGCTTGGATGACGCTTTCTCTTCTTTTTTTTTGAAGTCCTCTTTTATTGTGACTTGAATCGCGCGTCCATCGTGTCTTCTTTCGAGAAATATCTTTATTTGATTTCATTTTAAAGTTTTTGGAACCCGACCCGTTTGCTTGATAGCTTTCTTCGTTTTATTGTCGTGTTTCGCGGGCAGAACGACGCCGGTCGGGGCAGAATCGAAGCCAAGTACTCGTCGCTATTCGACGAGACATTTGTTTTCGGGGTACGCAGTCGAACTGCAGCCGGGGCGGGCTTACGAAGGAACGGGTCGACAAGAACCAGACAGACAACTCGTGTTTCCGACTGGTTTCGACATCATTTCGTGCTTTGCTTCGGATCAACGCGCAAAGTTTAAAGATCAGCCAGTTTCATCGAGGAGAATTAAGACCGTTCCGAAGGAAGCCTCGGTTTTTGTCAAACACAGGAAGCGTGACGCCTTCGGATTCTCTGAGCTGAACGCGTGTTTGAATGAAATGAATTTTCCCGCATCAACATTTGTCAGACACGCTCTGTAGATCGTCTGTGGTTAGCTCTAGATGGCGGTGGTTACCTGTACCACGTTGCAAGTAGCGCCTCACTTGTTCGTAGGTAACGAAGAATAATGCCTTGGTTACGTTTGGCGAACAAGAACGGACAACGTGTTGTAGTCACTTTTAAACAAGTAACGACGAACGTTGCTCTTGTTTTTATTCCTCAAACTTGCACAGTCGACCGGGTCCTCGCCCCAACGTGTTATCATTGGGCAGAACCAGGAATACAAACGAGTACAAATTTCTAGCGGAGAGCAGAAAATATAGGAAATAAACGCGTGCCTCTCAACCTGTGCCACCAATCGGTATGACAAGTTCGAATCAATTAAAATAAATAAATTCATAAATTAAGTTTATTATGACCAAAAAAAAACTTTACGGGTAATTTACAAAGAAAGAGAGGGCCGGCGAAACCACAATATCAGTGGCGAACTTAAAAAAAAAGACTTCAAGTCTGTATTTGAATTACAATAACCAAATAAAACGCTGTCTGCCTGAAAATAAGTTCTATATAATAAAATTCTGCTATTGATTTCGGCCCTCAAATTCCTGCGGTCGACGACGTGACTTCGAGACTTCCACTGCCTGGAATGAAATGAAAGAGAGTATGATGTATACATTGTAGTGCGATTTCTTATGTTTCTTTATATTTTTTAGGGCTTTTCTTGTTTTTTTAGCCTTTCGAAAGAGACAACTCTTTCTCACAAAAGTAAAGAGTATGTCGACTCCAGTGCCTCGCATTTTATCCCCGTTTCACTCCCCGTCCGTCTCTTTCACATGGCAGTTTTTCCAGCATGTTTTTATGGCTTTATGGCTATACTCCGTTTCACTATAAGCGCATGCAAGGCCGATGCTACTACCGCCAGAATGGTGCCCCCAATCACGCCCTGAACAGAGCTTGCACTGCACGAGTACGCGTGCTTGGCAGGGACGCTGACAGCCCGGGGCTCGCTTCTTTAGCTTCTGCCACCAGGGGCGGATCCAGAACTCCGTTTTTGGGGGGAGGGGGCGGTGGAAAATTTTTAAGGATACTATTCTCCCATTCTTTCTTGTTCAAAGGGGTCCACCCATGTCAAATTGCCCGCCGAGAAGGGGGGAGGGAGGGGGGTCGACTTTGTTTGGGGGGGGGGGCGGCCGCCCCCAGTCGCCCCCCCTTGGATCCGCCACTGTCTGCCACGCTCAAACGTAAAATGGTACTCCGGCGATTTTTCAGGCTACCCCGACTAACTATATTTTCTGAATCCCCAGCGTTTACCTTTTCCTTCAATCCCCGCCCCTGCCCGTTTCGATCTGGATGAGCACCGTACCGGCGTGCGGTCGTGTATCACTACTGCGTGGTGCACGTTAAAGACCCCAGGTTTGCGGTTGTACCGCACTGGCTCTAACTCAAACTTAAACTCAAACGCTTTATTTCTCCCCATTTGGAAAGGGGAGACAGAGAAAAAAACAACTCAGTTGTTGCTTGACGAGCCTCTGCCTACCCACAACAGCGAAAAGCGGAGAGCATGTACATACACATAATGTTCTTCAGAAGCATATTTATATATAACACAAAATCGCTCATCTACAGCTGAAACACCAGACGCCCACTGAGGCAGACTAACTTCTTGCTGTATAAACATAAACCCACTGTTTTGTTCCACCTTTTCCGGTATACTCTTTCGTATAGCGAAATTCATAATAGTTAATGTGAAATCGGCAAATGAAAATGTTGCAAAAACCAACATTCAAATATAGCCGCACTTTTCAGTGCCGTGACGTGAGTGCAAGGCAGACTTGCCAGTTGAGCAAGCAGTCTAAAAATGGACTATGCCAAGCATTTGTTCCGTGCTGGTGAGCGGGTACCGGAGCGAGCTTCCAAAGCATTCATTTGACACCATGAGTGCTCGGAATTAGAGGGAGGGGGGGGGGGCAGATTCTACACTCCAGTAAGTGAACACCTGCCTTCCGCTGACGTCACTTTTTTGTTGTTGTCAGTACTTAGAGACTTTCAGTTTGAAAAGCACGGTGAGAACCAAAATTGTAAAAAAATGCAATAACTTCACGAACAAACAAAAACATTTCTTTTGACCAAATATTTGGGATACTATTTCAGTGATGTTCGTTGGTATGTTTAACAAATTTTCAGGCAAATCGTGGACCACGAAGAAATTGCCGAAGTACCCCTTTAAAATGAAACGGAGTATAGTAGCTCCTAACTTCTCTCATTCGCATGTTTTTCCGCTCGACGGCATTGCATCCACTGGGGTTGCGACTTACTGAAGGCGTCAACTCCATTCGACTGTTTCGAATAATAGCTCTTATTCCAACATTGGCGACGAGCAGCCATCTTGTAGCATGTAGCTCGGTGCGCCGATAGCAGTGGAGAGAGCTCCGTCTTCTTTTAATGGCCACGGGCAAGCGGACAAAATCGGTCGCCCTCGGGAGCTCAGCGGGAGGGTCGAGCTCGACGCGACGGCTTCCGGGCGACACGCGTGCGCGCCGTGCTCGAAGCAGCTTACGACGCTCGGCTGGACTCCCTGATCTCCGAAGCTCTCCACTCGGCTGGGAGTCTTGGCTGCTTTTCTTCTCGTTTGGGCGCTACGAGGCGGCGATAGATGGGACGCGCTTCCCCGAGCAAGAGCTCGTTAGCTGGATTTACAGCCGCCACGCTAACACGACGAGTCGAGACGGGCTCATGGTCGACGGACTCGGCCGTGGGCGAGCAGGAGTTCGTCGGAGTTGGTGCCCACGCACGTGGATAAACTACGTCACATCCAATTTACTTCATTGGGCCATTGACCAGAGTCGGTAGACTTTAGGTAGCCACCATTTTACATTGGTCATTGGGATTACGATCAGGCACCACCGCGGTTGACACGAGTGCGTAATTCGACGCACTTTTGTTGTCACTGGCTTCGTGCACGCGATACGCCATAGAAGAAGCGTCTCAGGGCGCGTTCGTCGCTAGTGTTTCTGCGTTTTGCAAGAGCGTTTTCTGGCTTGCCGCAGATGCGGGCGCGCGCTGGCTGGACTGTGATCTACAGGTGGGGACTGTGATTTTTTTTTCTCTCGCAGAAATATCGAAGAACCGCGATACACTGGTGTTTTACGTACTGCGTTACCTATAATAATCCTCTATAGAACGTTCGCTTCGGCAGGCGGCGAGAACTCTAATCGAGCTTTTTCGTTTACGTAAACAAACTCATTAATTACCAAAAGAAAAAAAAATGAGACATACCAACGTTACAACCGCCTCCTACACGACAAGGGAAGACAACAACAACAAGGAGGGAAAGAGTGAGAGAAAACATGGCGTCGGGTACCGCAGGCGGCTCCCGTGTACAAATGGGCTCCACTGGCCCTCGTTGAATGCCACGAGCCTCTAATTAGAGCAGCCGGTGGGGTTCCTCCCTCCTTTCCGCCGCTCGGCGCACCTGCTCTTCGATTAAGAGCTGCACTCATGAACCTCTGTCCCAGCGTGCGGTTGTTGCGCACGAGCTGCCCCCAACGGGATCCGGGCTGTGTATGCTTGTCTCCTCACGGAATAAAACCATGGGGCGAATCCGGGGCCCCTGATTGGCCTTTTTCAAGCACGTCACAAATGCGCGCCCGTAGGCAACTATATAGACACATGCAACGGCGGCTTTCATTTTTGACTACACGCGTTACCCTGCAACTTATACCGTTACCTCAAGCCCCCCCCCCTTTCCCTCCTTTCTCTACCGCGTAAACCATGTTTCAGGCGTACAGGACTGCCGCCTCGAATATGAAGGCCGCCTCGAATATTTGCTTGCTTACGGCCCTTTGGTACCTCGTGCCGTCAACGCTGCTCGGTTTACTGTCACGAGCGGTCTTCTCTCGAGGAACAAGCGACGAGCGCGAAAGGTTTACGGTCGTCTCCTGCCTTCCAAAGCGCGGGACGTTCAAATACGCCGATATCAGAGCCCTAGATTTACTCCATGGTTTTACACCACGAGGATGCTCCAATACGCGACCGGGCTCAGCCAATATCACCTAGAAGACAAGACCTACGCCTTATGGCATCGCTCGTGGATCCCGGAACTGCCCTAAGTGGCGAACACGCCGACACTTGACGAGGCTACGCCGCAAACCGGCGACGCGTAGTCTACGCGCCGTCTGCTACCACCGCGCTTGTTGTGGAACGCTGCATGACGCGTTGGTAGTGACGCTGACGCGAGCTATAGGTGGCGCTGCCTACATCCACTAGTGATGACGTTTGGGCGGGAAAGGCATTGGTCTTGTATGCTAGGCAATATTCAAGGCTCGGCACACGCACCGCGAGGCTGCTCGGCGGGCAAACGACCACCGAGCCCGAACCACAGCCCCTCACGGAGACCGTTCGGCTGTTCGCAACTCCGGATGAGTCGACGCCACGCAGCGGAAAATACGTGGAACATAACCGCTCATTCACACTGGAAGGGATCCGCGTTCGCAAAGCTGTTGCGAACGCGGTTGTAGTAAAGATTCAGTACAATTGCACGCGCACGTGATGTCATCGAGTGCGCGTTGCAATTGCACTGGCTATCTATTAGTATGCAGGGACCGGCGTTCGCACGCGCCTTGCAACGCGGATCCGGCCTCGGCAGTGTGAAAAATTCGGGACCTGAAACGGGGATGGCATTTGCAGCGCGCAGTTCGTCAATGCCATTTTAGAGTTGTTCGACGAGTCGACTCGCTGTAGACGAGCAATAAAGCCAGTGCGCGTGCAGCCGCTAGCCTGGGATCACCAATCCCTGCATTCTCCATTGCGGTAGTGATACACGACCGCGAATCGTCCTGGTACTGATGCTCTGTCCAGACCGCAACGGGCAGGGCCGTGGGGACGCGGATCCGCTTCCAGTGTGAATGAGCGGTAAGAGTGTGCAGCGAAAAGTGCAGCACGCTTGGCGGTCGAAATGAAAATGAGAGGAAAGAGGATTAGAAGGTACGTCATTGGAGTTGCGATTACCGCGGACTGATGTAAAACTGGTGGGAGCGCTTCGGTCGTCTATCGAAGGGGAATGATGGAGGTTGGGCGCAGATTAATATGTGACCATTCATCGGTTAATTGTTCGAACGTGGAGGCTGCTAGCATTGTTAAAGTATCGCGAAACTATAGACCGACACGCGGGCTTGACGTCACGGAGCTGCGGCGGCGCTGCGATCGCGCCGGAGCCGGGGGTGTGGGCAAAAGCGCGCACGTTTCGCATGGGCGTCATAGCATTTCAGCATGCCGCGAAGCTGTGTTGCCGTTAATTGCACCGAAATGTACAAGAAAAGCAGCGGAGTGAGTTTCCACAAGTTCCCGGCAGACTCTGAAAGGCATAGAAGGTGGATAATATCCGTGGATCGAAAAGAATGGTCGCCTCGCGCGAACGACCGTTTGTGCGGCAAACACTTTCTTGAAGGCAAGTGCGGCTTCCATTTCAATCTCCGTCCCGAGGCTTGCTTATGTGCAGGGAAACCGTTGTCTGATCGAGACCACCCGGATTTTGTTCCCATGGTGTTCGCGCACAAAGCATCGGCCAAGCGCTCGTCGGAGGCTCGCTACGCCCGTGCTACCCAGCAGAAGGGGATCGGCGACAGAACGGCAGTGTTGTAGGCGTTACCGAAAAAAGTAACGAAATACGTTACTCGTTACTTGCAAATAAAAGGTACGCGTTACTGAGCTACGTTACCTAAAAATAAAAGGAACGCGTTACCGCTACCGATAAAAAGTAACGCACGTTACTTCTGCGTTACTTTTTTAAATTATGATTTAACACATTTTACGGTTTTGACGATACAGGTCATATATCAAGAAACATTATGTTCATGCAGAAACTGAACATAATTACTTTATCTCTTTTTACGGTTTCACCTAAATACTCACGAGAAAAAACGCACAGAAAAACATGGCTTGACGCCTAAAACACGGAAAAAATTGAAGTGTAATTTCTTTAAGACTTGGGAAGTAGTAACGAGTAACGTAACTACGTTACTTGAAATAGTAACGTAAGTACGTTACCCGTTACTGTGTCGAAAACGTAACGAGTAGGTTACTACGTTACTGAAAAAAGTAACGCGTTACCGGCAACGCCGTTACTTGTAACGTGTTACCGCTAAGACTGCAGAACGGACAAAGCGTTACTGCTTGTCATGCCTTGTGGTCATGAGGGTAGGAAAAATATCATACCGTGACTTGAAGACGCTGTGTGTATTTAATCAATTAATGAATACACACACTTCCGCAGACCCACAGTCTGCTGATCCCGCCGGCAGTGCGGAAACCGACTCGAAGTAATCGTAGGCCTCGAGAGACTTGTACGCCTGCACCGTGTCGGCCGTGAACTGGCTTGGCGAAAAAACTAAATAAACGACGACGTGAGCCGTCGACTTCGGTGGCAGCAACTTTACGTCGGAAGTCCAGCAGGCCTTGTTTACGGCGTACGGATCCTCGTAGGCAACGCCGTCCACGCACAGTTTGTTTCGATACCGCTGCCGTTCAGGCTCGGGCAGCGAGCTCAAATAGTCGGGCATAGCATACGACATACGTTGTCAGGAAATACGACGCACAAATAAAGATACAAGCGTCCCTACAACGTCAACAACGAGCGCACGCCATAGAACGCAATGGCGAAAACACGGAGAGCCGGGCTGCTTTTGCCCACATAGCTACCGCGCATGCGCGGCCTTCCGGCCGTGTTGGTAAACAGAGTCGCTCCACGTGTCGGTCTATAGGGCGGTTCCACAACACGCTTTTTTGCTTCAGGTAAGCTGCGTTCCGCCATTTTGATGAACAGCATCACAAATTTCTCCTTCAGGTTCCATGCGGACGCTTAGTTAATGACGTCGTTTCGGGGGGGGGTGGCTGGTAGAACCCCAAATCACGGCCCATGGCTCCGTCGACTACAGAACTCAGTAAGTACGACCGGGGAAGCATTTTGGACTGCGGAAAGCAATGCTTACTCCGTTTGATTGTTTGTTTTTTCGTTTGATGTTGATTTGAGGGTGTCTATTGCGGCCTTTTTGGCCACTGACTGGTCGGCTTCTGCATCGTTGGCTCATCGTAGGTCCGGATAAATACCAATATGTGTGAAACTCGAGTACCTTAAGCCGGTGCTCTTTTCTGTTCCCAACTGCTCTGGCTGGCTAGGTCGATCAAGTCGCAAAATAACTCGAGCGAGCTGAAGAACGCTGCCTCCGCACATGGAAAGACATACGGCGTAAGTTCATCAACATGGCGTCCGACAAGATTGTAGGCCGAAAGTTCGTTGTATAAAACCTCCCTATAAGGTTGTGCATTCGGGGTCACATTTGTAAAAAAAATTAGAGCCTAAGAGGCGCAGAAACGCTAGGTTACCAGAGAGCTCCATAATTTCATCCATCGGGTTTGTATCCATTTGAATGGGGAGGCACTCACTTCATCGACTGACGTTTTAGCGAACGCCCACGTTCCACCGAATGACACCTAAGCGAAAAGTCACCTGCGTTTACGGGTGGGCCAAATGGGTTCACATGTTTGTAATGAGCCGCCGCAGACTGTCGCCGCGCAGCGGGAGGGGAGGGGGGGGGGGGATTATTACGCGCTCTCGTTATTCGCTAAAACGTCGATTCGCTCATGTGATATAGACCCTTTTTGCGCAGGCGTTGCGATGATGTCTGAATGCCAAACGTTTATTGGCTGATTGGAAAATAAATAGTGGGTAGACATTAAGGCATCTAGCATTGAGGTCTACCCACTATCTCTTCCAAAGAAAGCCAATCAGAACTCAACGTCATCCTGACGTCACCGCAACACCTGCAAGAAGCAGACGACTTGCTCTCCGCACAGACGTTTTTACTGATATCCACTTGACAGTTTTCAAATACTTTGTGACCGCCAAAATGTTCTGAATGTTTATAGCATCGGGAGCCGCAGTACGTTCCTGGTTCAGTGCGTCAACTTTTAGCGAAAAATGTTAATGAAAACTTGAGTCGGCTTTACTGTTCACCTAAGCAGCCAAATGACACGTACGTCGAAACAGCGCACCAGAAGCGCTTCGTTGACCAAGTTTTCTGTCCTCCGGCCGAAAAACGTTGTTGGGTGTTCTTTCGCCGGCTTGGGCTGCCAATGTTTATCAAAGTCACGCGCCTGCGTTAGCAGTGCTCGTTCGCAACTTCAGCAAACCTGACGGCGCCTAGCGGGAAAATGCCGAACTGAACGGAGCAGGTTCTTTCGCGATTTCTGCTCGTCCTTTGTGGCATTCCGTGATTACATTTCGTCGGCGGTTGACGTGGTGGAACCGCTGTCGCAGTGACTCCGTTTTTTGTCGCTCTAAGGTTGTTGGTCGCTCGTCCAAAGCGTTCGAACGCGAGAGCCAAACGCCGGACATCAGCGTTCCGCGTTTTAACGCGTTCGACGAGTTCACTGGAGACAGAGGCTGCTAGCCTTAGGTCTACCCACTAATCGTACCAACCAGAGCTCTTCTCTCCTCCTCTCCCCTCACTTTCTCGGGTGGGCGAGTCGCTTTATTCCATTCGTGAGCTGAGTTTTACGACATGATTGGCGATTAAGGAGAAGAAAAGTCTGGTTTAGACAGTTGCGTTCCTTGCGTTCAGAGCGATCAAAACGAGAGCCACGTCCAAGTTACCAGCCTCAGCTGGGTTTAAACATCATGATTAATAGACACCAGTTCGCCTGCACATCCATTATTGTTTTCGTTACCAGAAGTGTTCGCAGTATGCAACATGCCAAGCAATCCAAAAAGTAGCTTCGTGAGGCAACCATGAGTCGCGGTTTGTCTCGGTGTTCCGGTCCTTCTGACGTTTTGGTTGCTCTGGACGCAACCGAAAGTTTGCGAACCAGCCTTCAGGGTTAAATGGGAGCAAGCTTCGCGAAGTACCAGTCTTGCTTCAATACTCACCAAAAGTATTTAAGATAAGATACCAAATAATCATTTGACAACGTATTTAGAGTAGTAATAATTCAAGCTACTTTTAGTGCAAACTATCTTGAGTAGAGTACAAATACATTGAAAAAGTAATTGAACCACATTTGAAGATACTTGATAAGTTTTATAAGCGGGTAATATAAGAATAAAAAGTGAGAAAGGGGGCGCTCTATTTTTGATGGCTTTTTTCTGAAAATCACACTGCTGTGATTTTTATGACCTTCAAGAAGCGCCTTAGCTGCTGTAATTGAAGTTTACATCAGAAATAATTCGGGATACGCAACATAATCCAGGTCGAAATATTTAATAAACGAACGGAACTCATGTATTCTGGACATATCACCTGCCCTGCTTTAGTTGAACATCAAACTCGGCTCATGACGCATTCTGTAATAAGTTCGTAATATGCCCCGACGCGATTCGGAGATCTTGACATGTAGTCCGGTATTGTATATCAGTGTTGTACCAAATACTCAACAAAAATATTAAAGATAAGATACTAAATACCCATTTTAAAATGTATTTAGAGTAATATTTAAGTTACTTACGTTTTACTACGAACTGTCTTGAGTAGAGTACAAATACTTTAAAAGGGAAATTCAATTACATTCGAAGATACTCGGCTAGTAAGTAGCAAGCAGGTAATATAAGAATAAAAAGTCACAGAGGGTGCTTTATTGTGATGACTTCGCTGAAAATCATGTTCTGCTGTGATATTTATTACTTTAAAGAAGGTACTTAGCTGCTGCAATCGAAGTTTACTTTGAAATAATTCGTGATATGCTACATAATGGGTACCGGAAGATTTTAAGAACAAGGGGGACTCACGTATTAGGCATGGCAAGTGGCGTGCTTTAGTTTGGTGGCAGGCTCGGCTCATGACGCATTCCGCAATAAGTTCGTAAAATCCGTCGACGCGATTCGAAGGACTTGACACATAGTCCGGCATTGCATAACTCTAACGGCGGAACTGGAAGTTGATCAGGCAGCCAGACTTGATGATGAGTACGCGAGTAAATAACAAACATGCACACACAGGAGAAACATCGACTAGCGGACAGCAGCCTTCAGCGCTGATCAACAACCAAGAGCGAGCATTTTCGTGGGAAGCACTCACTTGATCGAATGACATTTTAGCGAACGCCCACGTTTCACCGAATGACACTTTAGCGAATAGTCGGACGCCGCGAAGCGGCGTTTTCGGGCGGGCCAAATGGGTTCACATTTTTGTAATGAGCCGCCGCAGACTGTCGCCGCGAAGCGGCGTAAACGCAACGCGGCGGATGGGTAAACGCGCGCCCCGCGTTATTCGCTAAAACGTCGATTCGCTCAAATGTCGCTGTTCGCTAAAAGTCATTCGTTCATGTGATA
Source organism: Ixodes ricinus (assembly GCA_037355805.1). Classification (NCBI taxonomy): domain Eukaryota; kingdom Metazoa; phylum Arthropoda; class Arachnida; order Ixodida; family Ixodidae; genus Ixodes; species Ixodes ricinus. The sequence goes on along the minus strand of JAZHYW010000668.1, from coordinate 24,214 downwards.
TAGACCCGCATTTTGCATCCCCAGCCAAAGGAAAGGAAGACCGCCTGTACCTTCAAACTGTCAACAAATATTAGGAAGGTCAAAAGGAAAATACAAGTAACACAAGAGAGTGACCACAAAACCCCTTTAATACCTGGCTCCACCTGGCGGAAAATTGGGTTGGAGGATTATGAGAATGAAACAGTGTGCTCATTAGGAAGGAGATAACAAAAAAGCATTTGAACGAGCTTGTAGAGGCCCAGACTTGTACCGTACGCATTACAAGTAATCAAATTACTTGCAATCGATTACTTTTTTGGAGTAATTTTGTAATCAGTTGATTATTTTTAGTAGGCAGTAATCACAAGAGTAATCTGATTACTAATCGAAGTAATACAAATTACTTCTAACCGTTACTATTTTTCCACGGAACCCCCCCCCCCCCTCCCGCACGCACCTTTATTTTTTTCTGAAATGACAAAAATAAAAATTTGCTTCTTTTTTCGAACCGAAAAAAAAAGATTTTTGCGGATCTGTAGGAAACGAGGTCAACCCCTTTGTATGTACAGTTTCTGTAAAATGTCTGTGTTCTTTTTTTTTTTTCGAGCTGGGATTGGGATTGGGAAGCCCCAGGGAAGCTTCAGTGCGTGACAAAGGCCATTCAGGGCGAAGTTTGAGGGAGCAGAATGTAGCTTTGTAAGTCCTTCGTTCAAACTAGCCCCCTCACGCACACACACACAGAAATTTAAAAAAAAAAACAATCCTGCTTACGGTACCAACTCGCAGCCCATAGGAGAACCAGAACCGAAAAATGTCTAAAGCGGATGCAAAATATAACAAAGCCAGTTCAAATACACGTCAAGATCCCGTATTTCCCCTACGTGGTCTTTGTGACAAGCAAGGTTTCGAGGTTGGAAGTCGTTCATTGTTATGAGCGCTAAAGATGTAAGTCTTCATACAATAAAGTAATCGGAAAAGTAACGGTTACTTCTTAAAGTAATGTCCAATTACTTTTGCTGTCGAGTAATCAAGTAATCAAATCGAATACTTTTTTGCCAAGAATAATAGTAATTGTAATCGTTTACTTTTTTAGTAACGTGTACAAGACTGTAGAGGCCTAACTTTGGTTCCCATGGAAACCAAAGTTAAGCCACAATAGGCACGCAAGGGGCTCTGGGGAAGCCCAATCTAGATCGCGGCAGTCAATAAAGCCAGCAGGATCTAGCTTTCTTGGCCAAGGGAGTTTTTCGCGCTCAATTGAAAACGTGCTCGCGCATTTGCACACCAGAACCCCTGAACCGGCGATTTCAGAAAATGGTCCATTGTGACCGTACCAAGGGTTGGCGTCACAATCTTCCGCTGACGGAACCACTCTAGCTCCAGATAAAAGGTATAAAATCCAGCCACGTACACCCAGCCATGGCAGAACCCCTAAGTGCACTTGTCATCGAGCAGGCCGTTTCGTAAACCAGAGGACGCGGGTCTCGGGCGCAGGCTACGCCGGCAGATTACAGCGGATCATGTTCCAGTGGTTGTGGTGCCGGAGGAGCTCCGAGCGTGACCGATGTATACGTAACATCGAGTGAACTAACAAGGTGGTCTCTGTGCTTTTGTATTCCTGGGTGGTCCTTCGTTGCGCATGTGTTCGCGAGACGCATATGTGTTGTGTGTGGCAGGTTCTCCGTTTATCTATTTGGAACGTACTTAATGCTCGCGCTCCGTGGTGCAGGGACGGTTTTACTTTCTGAGGCACGTTCTGGCGATTCACTCCGGAATCATCGGAATCCGTTTGTTTTCTCCGACCATAAACAAACCAGGGCTCGTGTCTCAATATTTAGGCACTGAGCCGTGGGACCTGTCCTTGGGAGCTGACTTTTTGGTCTCCTGGCGAGGGTGGTTTTGCCCGTCCGATTGGTCGAGAGGGCGTCGGGGCCTGTACCCAATAGGATTCAAACTAGACCCTGATCGGATAGGAAAAGGTTTCGTCGCACTGTCATAAACCCCCCAACAGGACGGAGGGCCCACTAGTTCTCTCCCGCGGTTCGCCGTGTTAGTTCTGTCATACGCGGGTGCCCCCGCTTATCCACCGTCCTCACCGTACGGGAGAGGACACAATTGATGCCGAGGCGTCCGTTTTGTAACTGGTAACTACCTAAGACTTACGCTGCAGTTAGTTAGTGCTTACATTTTGACTATTGTTTAACCACATAAGCGTTTCTGTAGTTGCTTTTCTGTCTCAATAAAGTTTTGTTTGTTGTATTCATTACAACGTTTGCCCCAAGCCCGTTGACTCTTCTCCGTTATCCTCAACAAGAAGAAGCAAGAGTCCTCTTCAACTCCAGCATCCGGGCCCATCTTCCACGATCACCCGGCCGGTCCCCGACGGTAGACGCCCTCCAGGTCCGAGGAGAAGACAACCTGATCTCTACTCTCGAGGTCCACTTCTTGCGCTACGTTGTCGAGGATAGCGTTGCTTGCGCAACGACAGCCACTTGCACCAGCGCAGTCGAATAAGACGCGAGACGAAGTCACGTGCTCGCGCAGCAGTGCGCCGCTCCAGCGCTGTGAAAACTTATCCATTTTTGAGAACGCAGCACAAATAAAACGTTGACGCCGAGCAAAGGGGATTATTGTTCTTACTTCTATTTCCATCACATTCTAGGCGCGAAACAAAAGCCATCTGCTTTCTACGTCTCTCTGTTTTCCCTGAAATGTGAGCGGCCCGTACCTCTGCCCCGCTGCGTCGGCGCGCTGTCGCGGAAACGGAAAAGAGCTGATCTCGTTTTATAAATTACGGCAGGTCGCGGCGATGATATGATGATCCCGCCTTGCGAAGTTGAGTCACGGAACGGCAATCTTGGGGCCGTAATCTGGCCCGATGCTTCCCTCGGGGAGAGACCGGATGCGGGAGGAAGGGCCTTCGGTCGACACGGCGCCGGGAAAGCCGATGCCGCACGCCGGCACTGCCGGGTTTCCTGTTCTTCCGGTCTGCTTGGCTCACTTATCCCTCCTATCTTTGTTTCTTCCTCTTCTCCTTTGTTTCGATACTGTAACAGCGCGTTTGGTCAAACTTCTGGTCCCGTTATGACTAAGAATATGTTTTTGTTTTTTTTTTAGACGAGCCTGGATTGGCTCATCTGATTAGAGACGTCGTCGTTGTGGAAGGAGAACTGAGCTACTGCGGGGGAAAGTGACAGGGAAAATGAAAAGAAATTACATTCGAAGAATGGTTTCTTTCTTTTTTATTTATGTTTCCGCCGCGTATATTGGGGTGAAAGTTACCGCAATTGAAACCACGAGCTGCTGCTAATATAAAGAGTTCAGCTTGACAATCTAGTTGTAAGAGCGGACGGGACGCCTCCCGGCACTGGCCTGACTTTGGCTTCGCATTATGAGACAGATATGGCAATAATTACATTACTGTAATGAAATTACAGTACTTAAGTTACTTTCTGTGGTAATGAGTAATGTAATGAATTATTTTAGGCTAGTAATTTAGTGATGTAATGAATTACATTCAGGCAGTAATTTCTAGACAATTACTCATTGCATTTTAAAATTACTTTTCTAAGCTTTAAGACAAAAGTCAAAAAATTATATTGCATGGTAAAACGTCGTGAAAGAGATATCAGAGAAATAAACAGGGGCCATCTGAGGGCAAAGCCTCGTACAAAAAACACGCTAGACGCACAAAGGCGGGTCCGAAAGGCGAAGGTGATGGAGAAAAGCTTTCGTGTGAAGACATCGCTGGAAAGACACGGCTCAAGAACTCCAGACAAGATAGATTCACGGCGCTACGTCATCACGACGGTACTATACTTTGTTTATCCCTAAGCTGACAGTACGGTGGGAGCTACGTGGGCTCAACGGAACCGATCTCGCGTTCAATACACAGTCACTAACGATCACGAATCAAGACTAACAAGCGTTACGTCAGGGGTTCCACAAGGTTCCGTTCTTGGCCCCTGCTTTTTTTAATCTTCATTAACGATCTTCCGTGTACCATCTCCTCAAAAATTCGGCTTTTTGCAGATGATTGTGTCATAAATAACAAGATTTCATCAGTAACAGACAACTTCCAACTTCAAAATGATCTAGAGAAAATAGGCCACTGGTGCAGAAAATGGTTGATGTCGCTCAATAAATCCAAGTGCAAATTAATCCAATTCACCAGAAAGCAGTCCCTGTTAGCATATCAGTATACCATAGACAACGAAGTTATCGAACCCGTTTCCATGTACAAATATCTTGGCATCAGATTAACTACTAACCTTTCTTGAACAATCCACATTGAAACCATTTCTGCAGAAGCATCGAAGACTCTTGGATTCATCAGACGAAACTTACGAGAGGCCCCTCCACACGTTCGACAAATGGCTTATGAAACGTACATTAGACCTAAACTAGAGTATGCAGCATCGATTTGGAACCCCCATCAATCATACCTTGTCGATACCTTAGAAGCAGTGCAAAACCGGGCGACTCTGTTTCATCTTATCATCATATGATCAGTTTCACCAGTGTTTCTACGTTAAAAACTAAACTCGGTCTAACCCCTTTGCACTGCCGAAGGAAACTCTCCCGACTCTGCCTCCTTCACAAAATGTATTATCACTGCTCAGACATCAAGGACTCACTGCTGTCCCCCCCCCCCCCCTAGAAAGAATATCATCTCGCCTCAATAACTCCTGTGCTATCAAACGAATTTTCGGTAAGACCAATGCTTTTAATGAATCCTTTCTTCCTCTCGCCATTTCCGAATGGAACCAGTTGCCATCATCTATAGTTACCATTAACGACTCTACTGCGTTCCTAAGTGCCCTTCAAATCCATCTTATGTGAGTGTGCTATTTTGCTGTTTTATGTTTTGTATAACTTTTACTACACTTGTTTTTTCTTTCTTTGTATTATTCTCCATTAGTGCGTTTTTCTGTTGTTTCATGTTAATAAACTGCCCCTCCCCTTATGTAATGCCCTAACTGGGCCTTTAAGGTGAAATAAAGTGAAATGAAATCAACCACCTTCCTTTCTTCCCCTGACCGCTTCTCTGCACGTGAGTATACACGTTTGCAAGCCCGGCTCCAAGGCGCCGCCATCATGCTCAGTTAAGCTGCGCTTGGGCGGCCATATTCCAATTACCACGTCTTAGCAAGGCGTCGTAATTCGAATTATGACGCGCCCAAGTGCACCCCAATGAACATGATGGCGACGCCCTGAAAACGTGCTTGGAAACGAAATGTAGACGCGTGACTGTACCAACGTGAGCGTAGGTTCACCGCACTGTGAGGATCGGGGTAACGACAATGCGAAGGGCACATCACCAGTGAGGTGAACAGATTTAGAACCTGGGAGGAGAGCGAGGACACGCAGATTCCCAGCCTTCTTACTCTCTCGTCAAGCAAAGTGAAACCGTATGGTATTGCTGGCGAAGTGGCCTCATTGATACCCTGCCACAAAAGCTACACACTCGAGCTTCGATTTTTCTTTTTCAATTATCGCTACATCTACAGCCGGAAGACAAACCCGATCATGGAACGAAGCTGGTTTGGTATCGCAAGCTCTATCAGCAGAGACATACCTTCCGTCAACTGTTGTCTAACTTCCGGCCTGTGCTGCGAAACAAAAGTGCCGTGCTGACTGGTTCTTATTACAGGCCCCGAGGTAGCCGTGACGTTAATGTGGACATGCAATATTAAAGAACTGCGGTCTCAAGCTACCACGCACTATACCTCTTGCGCCATTATAAGCATAGGCCTGGAGAGGGCGCCATTGAACCATGTTGCCTCCAATCAGGGAAAGTAACAAAACCAAAATATGCAAAAGGAAAAAAGAAGTCATAAGAAACAACATACGAACTTAAATAGACGAAAACGAAATCGAGAAAGTAACAATCTTTAGTCATTCCTCCGCTTTCTATTTCAAAGCAACGAAGTATGGAAAGGAATGCGCGCGGTGCCGCTCGGAGCGCGATTTGCACGGCAACGCGGAGCAGCGGAAACAGTCGTCCAAACGAGCTCCTGGGTCTCCGGCAAGGAAACCCGCTTCAGCGCACGGACAAAAGCAAGCCGAAAGCAGCGAGGGTCTTGCGTCTAGCTTCCTTGCTTCTTTTCACTTCTTCCAAGTTTTTCATCTATTCTCGTATTATTTTGTTCTTGACTCGGCTTCCCTGGAAAAAGGGGGCGGCGACGTGAGGGCATATGCAAAGCGTCCGCGTAATGATTTCATAGATGCACGCGCTGCTGAGGCACGTGTATTCGACTGCGGGTTCCACCTCCATTCGGGGCGCCCCGGTGATTGCGGGCTTCACCTTTAGGCAGCGGATTTCGGGAAACGGGAAGAGGTAATGTGATTATGGTCTCGTTTCGAATCTTCTTAGATATTACAGAAACGGAAATTGTGATTCGAAGTGCGTTCTTTTTTTTTTTTCATCTTGTTTTCAATTTTATTTTTTAATATTGTTCGTTTTGTACCTTTTTTAATTTTATAAATTCCGAAAATAAGTTTTGGGGAACTGCTGATGTTCGACGGAAATGAGAAACCTTACAAAACCATAGATTACTTTAGTATTTCAGATTTCTTTTTAATAGTCGTTTTTATTCATCCTGAATATTTTTATACGAAACTTAAGGGTCCTTTGCGATGTGTCTTCGTCTAAAGGAAATTCAAGTATATCGATAAAGGGAAATCTTAATGTTATTCTCAAGCCTATGGGACGTATCGTATACACCTCACGTCTTGTCAAGAAAGGAGCTCCAAATTTTAATACTCGTACCTTGTTTTGGGACAAAGTCCTAATCAGCAGAATCCTCAGATGGACAGAGTTACAGAGGTTACGCCATTGTGACGTGTTTTTATTAATCTTGTAGAACTACTGCTACGTCTGTATCTGCGTTTATTAAGACCTACGTCTCTCGACAGAGCTACTGGCTCATAAAGTTTTGCTGTTCTCTATTGATGTCTGAGTTGTGATGCAAGATAGCCATTTGACTAAACAATATTGTTCTCTATGAAAAAACGGTTAATGTGCAGGCGAGCTATTGTAAGTTATACATGATGATTGAAACCTGAGACTTTCCATTAATGATATATATATAGACGATAATCATACATGAAGATTGAAACCTGAAACCAGCTTTCAATCATCATGTATAATATTTCGCTCTAATGTAAATTAGAAAAGAAAATAGAAAGATTTCTTATGTGCCTGATTAGTAAAAGAGCTTCTTGACTTTGATGAACTGGAAAGAATAAACGCGAAAGAGCGAGAGTGGTATCACATATCTATTTCAAAAATAATAGTTTCTTTCTTACACCCGCCGTCTATTTTATTTCATCAAATCAAGTAACGTTATATAAGCTTTTAGCCGTAAAATACGACATAATTTTTTAAAAATACGTTATTGTATTTGTAGGCAACACTTAAATTACAATATGCCGAGAAACTGGTGAAGTGAAGGACACGAGAATGCTGAGCTCTGATTCGAATGATTAGTGGGTAGACCTCAAGCTAACTGCCTTTGTCTCCAATGCACTCGTTGAACGCATTGAAACGCCAAAGTCAAAGGCCGTACGCCGGCGTTCAGCGTTTTAATGCGTTCGACGAGTGCAGTGGAGACAAAAGCTGCCTTGATCTTCACTGCGCGCGTCGAACGTGTTCGAATGCGAAAGCCAAATGTCGAACGCCGGCATTCCGCTTTCTAACGCGATCGACGAAGGCAGTGCACACAGAGGCAGCTAGCTTTAGGTCTAACCACTGATCATTCCAATCAGAGCTCGGCGTTCTAATGTCCCCTCGCGTCTCTTCCCCTCCCTTAGTTTATCGGCGCATACAACACAATACAATACAATACAATACAATACAATACTATTTATTACTTTTTTTAAACTTTTTGTAGTATAATTCCCGCATAAGCCAATAAGGCTTATGCGCGAGGCGCGGCAGTTGCGGTACAGGAAAAAAAAAAAGTTAATCTAACAAGAACATATTTTGGATGCTCAACAAGAAAACAAAAAGAAAGCAATATTTTGTTTTCTTTTGTTTTTTTCAACGCCACTGGCCAAGGAGTTTCTTGGCCAGTGGCGTTGCGTGCAAGTATCCTTGAGTCCCACAAGTGCCAGTAATTAAACTCGTCTAAAGTGAAAAACATTCCATTTGAATATCGTTGCACCGGCCGTTTAACCGCTCATTCACACTGGAAGCGGATCCGCGTTCGCAAAGCGGTTGCGAACGCGGTTGTATAAAGATCCAGTACAATGTCACGCGCACTTGATGTCATCGAGTGCGCGTGCAATAAATCATTTGCTTTATTACCCAGGCATCAAGGAGAATGCAGGGATTGGTGTTCCACGCGCCACACGCGCACGCCTTCCCCTGTACAAAAGATTCGAAGTAAATAACCAAAATAAAGCGTTGTCGAACGCGCGTGCAAGATGCCATTTGTTTTAGGTATTTGCTTTGGAAAAATTACTACTGCTGAGGCCAGCACGTGCGGCGCGTGGAACACCAATCCCTGCATTCTCCTTGATGCTTGGGTAATATAGCAATAGGTCTATTGTACTGGATCTTTATACAACCGCGTTCGCAACCGCTTTGCGAACGCGGATCCGCTTCCAGTGTGAATGAGCGGCAAGTGCTGTGTTCACGGGCTTTCTGCCGCACGAGACTGAAATCGTAACCAGGATCACGCACACGAAACGGGCTTGAAACGAAACCGACGAAAAACGCAACTTTACTTCTCGCTTTGGAACCCCTTTGGGAATAGAAAGAGAGACAAGACTGTCGACTTGCTCGCGTTCCCGCACCATTTCGTAGCGCAGTACCGCCACGGCATCCTCTTCCGACAGCACGAGAACTTCCGAAGTAAAATTAACGCGGACCGATCGAACACCACTTTTTCCGCAGAACACTCGGAGCAGACGATCACGCTCATCGGATGTCGGCGACCGTTGCGCCGGTTGCGCCGTTGCCACGGTTGCCAACAGCCGGTGGCGCCCAGCGGCCCGGCGCAGTGTTGAGTGTAACGCCATGTTTTGAGGAGGGCAAAAACAAGAACCCTACGCTTGAGCGCAGAAAGAGCGCCCCGACGAAACGTAGATGTTAGCATCTGTACCCGTCCTAGTGACCAGAGTGGGTTATTAACATATTTGACGTCGTCGTGACGTCACCATAACTCCTGGCGGGCTCTACTGAGGTTGCCTTGAACGCCGCTAGCTTTGTATACCCTGGCCTGGCTGCGTCTTGTCATAGAGAAAGGAGAAAAGTCGCCCAGTTTCGAGGAACCGCTTTGCTGCAGATAAGCAGTTACGCTCCTGTGCAACGTGAAAGACGCTCGGAGAAGCGGCTTGCGCGTTGCCATGGCATCGCAACGCCAATGTCTACGTTACCTGCCACTGGCTCCTTTCTTATGCGGCAAAAAATGGCCAGCCCTCAACCGCGCGCGAGCGGGTTGTGTGCAGTGATTTCCCTACACACGCCCCTAAAAGGGAAGGGGGTGTACGCTCCCCTTCTTTTTCTGAAGGCACTCCCTTAATTTGCAACGACTCCTCTATTCTTAATGCCCCCCCCCCCCCCTCTAAAAATAAAAATTTAGACACCCCCGCTATTTTCAATTCCTGGGGAAATCTTTGGTTGTCTGGACGGCGCCGAGCGGTGAGCCGCTGAGTGCGAAAACTGGTTTTGGCCGGCAGCCCGCGGCGGCCAACGGCGCGCAGCAAGCCTCCATGACGGTAGTGTGGTCGTGCCTTTAGACAAGCACTAAAAATCACAGGTCCCTAAAACGCTTTGGTAGATGTCGACTTCTTGTCGAATATCGCCTCTCTTTCGGCTGGTCACCCAGTACAGTTTCCGCGACATCACTTGTTACTTCCATGGTTGTTGGAGTGTGTGACCCCGTGTGCTCGGTTCCGGCACTTTCCTGTGACTATTTAGGACTAAGGTCGAGGTGTGGGCCGTTGGCTAATGTAGTCAATTTCGATGTTGTCGGAACACACACAGGTTTGTCCACGTATGGAACAGCCTGGTGATTCCTCCTGGTTGAGTCAGTGCCGGTATCAGTTGATCCAGATGGCGCCTCCAAATGTCGTCAGGTGACACTTGACTTTGAAAAGATACTGGGCCTGTCTGGGAAACGACAGTCCCATCAACGTTATTTGGTCCCATGTTGCCACTTGGACGATCCTCGATAGTATCTTGCGTAGACGTTGTCACCCTCTGAAAGAGTGCGTTCATGACCAGGCCCTTTGGTTTGTTGTTCGAAGTGAGCTCTCCTCACTGTGTCGGATATGACGGGTCTGAGAAGATCCAGTCCAGCTCGTAGCTTTCTACGTACCGTCAGATTGGCCGGAGAGTCCTTGGTCGTAGGGTGTGTCGCGTTCCTGTAAGACAGAAGAAATCTCGAGAGCTCGGTGTCAACCGATGCATCCCGATGAAGTTTTCTTAAGTGATTCTTCATGGTTTGGACGAGTCGCTCTGCCAATCCATTGGTCGATATGTGATACGGAGCAGACGTCACATGTACAATGCCGTTTTTCTTGCTAAAAGTCAAGAACTCATGTAACACAGTGGACCATTTTCCGACATAATAGTGCCAGGCAGTCCGAAACGTGCGAAGCACTGGTGCAGAAATCTAATTACTGCATCGGTTGCCGTGGTGTTCAGCACAAACGCCTCAGGCCATTTGGAGTGTGCATCGACCACTACGTTTTGTATAACATTTAGTCCATAAACGGTCCAAAGCATTCAAGGTCACCTTGAATGCTTTGCGTCACCCCTGATTAACAAATCCCGTGTTAGTTTGAACGGTTCTGAACTCGGCAAACCGCGCATTGTGACAAGCTGCGAGCGCGTTGCGATAGTTGACCGTTGGACGCAGGCGCGCACGGTTGGACAGTGTCCGCATAAAGGCTGAACTCCATGGGACGAATATGCTGCGAATAACCGACGAATTTTGCCCGGCGGCTTTTGCTCTGCGCGTGGAATCAACACAGTGGCTGCTACGTCATGCGCAAAGCGTGCGGGCCGTCGGGCGGCGTTCGCCAGTTATTCGTCGCATAATTCGTTCCATGGAGTTCTGCCTTAAGGTGTTTCGTTTTCCTGCCGACTTCGCGTTTGATGAAGGTCTATGCTGCCTTTGTGCGCGCGACGTTGAGTGTTTCTGACAGCTTGACTTGCGATTGTGTTGTATTCCAGCGATCTCAGATTGCAAGTTTGGAATTTTCTGTTCTCCTCCTGAACACATTGGACGGCCTGAAGCTTGTGTCAAGGGACGTTCACCCTGTTTTTGCCGGTTTCTAACGTAATCGCCGTGACGCTTAAACTACTAAAGCTAAAGTTGTTTGCCTTGCAAATTGCGTTCTGCAGAGCGGTTTCACGTTCGAACTTGTATGCAACATAGGCCATGTGGGATGTAGTAATAAACGTGGATAATTTAAAGCATATCACTTGCGTCCGTTTCGTCCCATTTTACGTTTTAGAAGGCAAATTTATCGAATTTTCAATCTACTGCGTGTGAACTAAAATTGTTCTGTGAGTTTTCGGTGGCAATAGTACTTGTCGCAAGAAATGTGTCACGCTTGTGTTGACCAGTGCCGAACTGGTCGTTCGATCGTATTTACGGTGTGGAAGCGCCAGATATATTGCCATTGCGTACTCAAGTGTTTCCTATCGAATTGTCTTAATTTTATTGCGTAGTTTAATTTGCGTTCCACAGAGCGGTTGCAAGTTCGCATTTTTAGATATTGGTTTTGCGTGACGTAATAGTAAACATGTGGCTCGTTTAAAACAGATCATTTGTGTTCGTTCTTGCTGTCAATTTTTGTTTTAATTTTTTTATATATTACGCGCGAAAAAAATAAAACGTTTTCGAGTTGTCCAGTTGTATTTGAAGACTTGTCGCGCCTGTGTTTGGCCCTAAATGGAGTGTCGACTTGTCATTCGATCGCATTTGCGGTGTCGAAGCGCCCAATACATTGCGTACTAGGGGTTTCCCTATGGAATTGTGTCTTTCGACAGCGGAGATGGTCCAAGTTTATTTCATCGCACAAGCCGAACGGCCGGATTTTGATCGGGATCCCTTGGAAAGGATTTTACCGGACTGAATCTGTATCAAACATTGGGCAGAAAGGAACTTCCAGTCCGCAAACCAAAAACAGACAAAAAGTTCCACTCGGATTAAACCTGACACTTGTTCACGCCCGATTTCAGATCCTGACTGGATCTAATATATTTCATTCTGGTCTTTACCTGAAATTTTTGTACGGGTGTGTGTAGCTGTCGTTCTAGCTAATAAAACATGCGTGCAATAATAAAACCCTCGTAGCCTCAATTTCAGCGCTGGTCCGAGGCTCCCGATCACTTCCCGCGTAATAACAAAAGTTTCAAGGCCCGTCTGTAATTTCTAGATGACTTTATAGCGAATGAAACTCGTTCGTGTCATTAAAAACTTGTTGCTACAACGGTATATTCACGAGCGATGGCTTCATTCACACCAGCGCTATCCCGAGACGACCGGCCCGACCTGATCGCCTCCAACCGTGAAGTCATAGGAGAGCTCCGGCATTTTCGCTAGATGGTGTTGATAGACTCAAACATTCGTTTGAAGATTGTACCTGGACATTCTCTGAATGTACTCAGTAGATTGCAATTATGTGTCCGCCACCTTTTTACCTTCTTTACTCGAAACGAGACGCGATGAATAAATGTTTGCGATTCGCAAGAAGTACTCAGCAATATTTCGACGAGTCTCCTACGGTTTGTTCTTGAGTTCGAGATCAGAAACCTGAAAGCTACAAATCGAATCTGGTTCCACAAACTGCTTCCCGAAACGATATGAAAGTAACAGGGTCTTATTGAGTTTTCTCTTAGAAGTGCCTGGATGTATACTACTCTGTGATGTGAACCCAAATCACCAATCATTGGTCATCTTAGAAGCAGTCTAGCCAGTGCAAAAGAAGGGCGGGGGTTATGCCATCTCACTGAAAAAAGGCGCTTACTTTTTTGTCATGTGACCCATGTAGTCATGGAAGGTTAATGCCGCTCTCAACTCTCATAGGTTTAATTGATTGGAAATTCCGATGCATTCATCCCCAGAAATCTGTGCCATCGCATGCTAGCGCCATCTCTTGGCGGATTATGGCAACGCTCCCATAGAAGCAATGTATTAAATATAGAAATACGGCAATATTTGCTCAACATCACATTTTTTCAGATTTGCCATGCTACCCGTCCAATCTCTGACACGATCCAATCCTTCCGCAAAAAAGTCAAGATTACAGCGCATAAACTGCAGGTTCCTCGTTCGAGTAAATTATTTGATGCATAGCCACTATGGGTGGTATCAGGTTTGATCGGTTTTTAAAATATATTATTAGGTGAGTGAAATAAATTTTAATTTTATATTATAAATACAACCCTCCCCCAATCATATGACAAAGTTTCGTGATTTGTATGATGTTTTGTAATGCGCAGAAAAAACATCCTTCTGGGGCACCTCTCCCAAACGTGCCACACAAAGTGATTTTCAAACCTCCCTAATTTAAAAATACAGAAAGATACGAGATTTGCCATATAACTGCGACAAGGCAAAAACATCCAGGAAGCGTAGTGTACGCTCTGTCTTCTCTCAAACTTATTTGCTCGGGTTCCTGAGACCAGTTTGTCGAACCAGGCGCATAATCGATCAGCCAGCTGTTCAGAATCGTTTCCTGCATTCTGCTGCTGGGATCACTAAACTACCAAACAAAGAAAGCAACTATTTGTTTTTTCATTTAGAAATTTTATCATGGCTAAGAAAAGGTATAGAAATATTGTTATTAATCATTAAGAAATTATTGACCTTGGCGAAGCTACATTTAAGGCGAATAAAGTGGGAATATTGAGTGATTATTTGGCAAGGAAGCTGACTGTACTTGATGGTCTCTTCATGACACGTCAAGCACATAAATTCAAAATATCAAGTAAAAAACATGTCGGTCGATCCAGCGAGGAGAACATTGGAAAATGAGAACTACGTAACGTCCTCGCTCGAACGCCATTCCCATCGAGGAGGTTTATTTTCAAGGATATGCAGTTGTACCATGATTGATTTGATGGACTTAAATTTTATCATTTTTCCCAGTTAAAGACCCGAATGTTCTAAACAAGTTCCTTGTGGATGAGCGGAGGCCCAAATTTGAAAAGTTGGACGAAGCCGTCAAAACGGAAAAACCAGGTCTAGTTTGAAGCGGTTTTTCTCAAGACAGATTTATTTCCAAGTATTTGCCATGGCACCAGCATGTAGTAGAGGGATGAAAATTATATATTTCGCCAGTAATAGGTGCATGAGCCGTGCTCCAAAAGTTCCCTGTGAAGGCGCGGGTGCTCAAACTTTAAAAATGGGACGAAACCGTCAAAACGGAAAAACCAGGTCCACTTCGAAGCGGTTTTTCTCAAGACAGATTTATTTCCAAGTATTTGCCATGGCACCAGCATGTAGTAGAGGGATGAAAATGATATATTTCGCCCAAAATGGGTGCATGAGCCGTGCTCCAAAAGTTCCCTGTGAAGGCGCGGGTGCTCAAACTTTAAAAATCGGACGAAGCCGTCAAAACGGAAAAACCAGGTCCACTTCGGAGCGGTTTTTCTCAAGACAGATTTATTTCCAAGTATTTGCCATGGCACTAGCATGTAGTAGAGGGATGAAAATTATATATTTCGCCCAGAATGGGTGCATGAGCCGTGCTCCAAAAGTTCCCTGTGAAGGCGCGGGTGCTCAAACTTTAAAAATCGGACGAAGCCGTCAAAACGGAAAAACCAGGTCCACTTCGAAGCGGTTTTTCTCAAGACAGATTTATTTCCAAGTATTTGCCATGGCACCAGCATGTAGTAGAGGGATGAAAATTATATATTTCGCCCAGAATGGGTGCATGAGCCGTGCTCCAAAAGTTCCCTGTGAAGGCGCGGGTGCTCAAACTTTAAAAATCGGACGAAGCCGTCAAAACGGAAAAACCAGGTCCACTTCGAAGCGGTTTTTCTCAAGACAGATTTATTTCCAAGTATTTGCCATGGCACCAGCATGTAGTAGAGGGATGAAAATTATATATTTCGCCCAGAATGGGTGCATGAGCCGTGCTCCAAAAGTTCCCTGTGAAGGCGCGGGTGCTCAAACTTTAAAAATCGGACGAAGCCGTCAAAACGGAAAAACCAGGTCCACTTCGAAGCGGTTTTTCTCAAGACAGATTTATTTCCAAGTATTTGCCATGGCACCAGCATGTAGTAGAGGGATGAAAATTATATATTTCGCCCAGAATGGGTGCATGAGCCGTGCTCCAAAAGTTCCCTGTGAAGGCGCGGGTGCTCAAACTTTAAAAATCGGACGAAGCCGTCAAAACGGAAAAACCAGGTCCACTTCGAAGCGGTTTTTCTCAAGACAGATTTATTTCCAAGTGTTTGCCATGGCACCAGCATGTAGTAGAGGGATGAAAATTATATATTTCGCCCAGAATGGGTGCATGAGCCGTGCTCCAAAAGTTCCCTGTGAAGGCGCGGGTGCTCAAACTTTAAAAATCGGACGAAGCCGTCAAAACGGAAAAACCAGGTCCACTTCGAAGCGGTTTTTCTCAAGACAGATTTATTTCCAAGTATTTGCCATGGCACCAGCATGTAGTAGAGGGATGAAAATTATATATTTCGCCCAGAATGGGTGCATGAGCCGTGCTCCAAAAGTTCCCTGTGAAGGCGCGGGTGCTCAAACTTTAAAAATCGGACGAAGCCGTCAAAACGGAAAAACCAGGTCCACTTCGAAGCGGTTTTTCTCAAGACAGATTTATTTCCAAGTATTTGCCATGGCACCAGCATGTAGTAGAGGGATGAAAATTATATATTTCGCCCAGAATGGGTGCATGAGCCGTGCTCCAAAAGTTCCCTGTGAAGGCGCGGGTGCTCAAACTTTAAAAATCGGACGAAGCCGTCAAAACGGAAAAACCAGGTCCACTTCGAAGCGGTTTTTCTCAAGACAGATTTATTTCCAAGTATTTGCCATGGCACCAGCATGTAGTAGAGGGATGAAAATTATATATTTCGCCCAGAATGGGTGCATGAGCCGTGCTCCAAAAGTTCCCTGTGAAGGCGCGGGTGCTCAAACTTTAAAAATCGGACGAAGCCGTCAAAACGGAAAAACCAGGTCCACTTCGAAGCGGTTTTTCTCAAGACAGATTTATTTCCAAGTATTTGCCATGGCACCAGCATGTAGTAGAGGGATGAAAATTATATATTTCGCCCAGAATGGGTGCATGAGCCGTGCTCCAAAAGTTCCCTGTGAAGGCGCGGGTGCTCAAACTTTAAAAATCGGACGAAGCCGTCAAAACGGAAAAACCAGGTCCACTTCGAAGCGGTTTTTCTCAAGACAGATTTATTTCCAAGTATTTGCCATGGCACCAGCATGTAGTAGAGGGATGAAAATTATATATTTCGCCCAGAATGGGTGCATGAGCCGTGCTCCAAAAGTTCCCTGTGAAGGCGCGGGTGCTCAAACTTTAAAAATCGGACGAAGCCGTCAAAACGGAAAAACCAGGTCCACTTCGAAGCGGTTTTTCTCAAGACAGATTTATTTCCAAGTATTTGCCATGGCACCAGCATGTAGTAGAGGGATGAAAATTATATATTTCGCCCAGAATGGGTGCATGAGCCGTGCTCCAAAAGTTCCCTGTGAAGGCGCGGGTGCTCAAACTTTAAAAATCGGACGAAGCCGTCAAAACGGAAAAACCAGGTCCACTTCGAAGCGGTTTTTCTCAAGACAGATTTATTTCCAAGCATTTGCCATGGCACCAGCATGTAGTAGAGGGATGAAAATTATATATTTCGCCCAGAATGGGTGCATGAGCCGTGCTCCAAAAGTTCCCTGTGAAGGCGCGGGTGCTCAAACTTTAAAAATCGGACGAAGCCGTCAAAACGGAAAAACCAGGTCCACTTCGAAGCGGTTTTTCTCAAGACAGATTTATTTCCAAGTATTTGCCATGGCACCAGCATGTAGTAGAGGGATGAAAATTATATATTTCGCCCAGAATGGGTGCATGAGCCGTGCTCCAAAAGTTCCCTGTGAAGGCGCGGGTGCTCAAACTTTAAAAATCGGACGAAGCCGTCAAAACGGAAAAACCAGGTCCACTTCGAAGCGGTTTTTCTCAAGACAGATTTATTTCCAAGTATTTGCCATGGCACCAGCATGTAGTAGAGGGATGAAAATTATATATTTCGCCCAGAATGGGTGCATGAGCCGTGCTCCAAAAGTTCCCTGTGAAGGCGCGGGTGCTCAAACTTTAAAAATCGGACGAAGCCGTCAAAACGGAAAAACCAGGTCCACTTCGAAGCGGTTTTCTCAAGACAGATTTATTTCCAAGTATTTGCCATGGCACCAGCATGTAGTAGAGGGATGAAAATTATATATTTCGCCCAGAATGGGTGCATGAGCCGTGCTCCAAAAGTTCCCTGTGAAGGCGCGGGTGCTCAAACTTTAAAAATCGGACGAAGCCGTCAAAACGGAAAAACCAGGTCCACTTCGAAGCGGTTTTTCTCAAGACAGATTTATTTCCAAGTATTTGCCATGGCACCAGCATGTAGTAGAGGGATGAAAATTATATATTTCGCCCAGAATGGGTGCATGAGCCGTGCTCCAAAAGTTCCCTGTGAAGGCGCGGGTGCTCAAACTTTAAAAATCGGACGAAGCCGTCAAAACGGAAAAACCAGGTCCACTTCGAAGCGGTTTTTCTCAAGACAGATTTATTTCCAAGTATTTGCCATGGCACCAGCATGTAGTAGAGGGATGAAAATTATATATTTCGCCCAGAATGGGTGCATGAGCCGTGCTCCAAAAGTTCCCTGTGAAGGCGCGGGTGCTCAAACTTTAAAAATCGGACGAAGCCGTCAAAACGGAAAAACCAGGTCCACTTCGAAGCGGTTTTTCTCAAGACAGATTTATTTCCAAGTATTTGCCATGGCACCAGCATGTAGTAGAGGGATGAAAATTATATATTTCGCCCAGAATGGGTGCATGAGCCGTGACTCCAAGGTTCCTGATGAAGGCGCGGTGCTCAAACTTTGCGTGCTCAAACTTTAAGAAATCGGACGAAGCCGTCAAAACAGAAAAACCAGGTCCACTTCGAAGCGGTTTTTCTCAAGACAGATTTATTTCCAAGCATTTGCCCATGGCACCAGCATGTAGTAGAGGGATGAAAATTATATATTTCGCCCAGAATGGGTGCATGAGCCGTGCTCCAAAAGTTCCCTGTGAAGGCGCGGGTGCTCAAATTTGAAAAGTCGGGCGAAACCGTCAGTACTGAAACACCAGGTCCACTTTGAAGCGGTGTTTCTCAAAATAGATTTATTTCCAAGTATTTGCCATGGTACCAGCATGTAGTAGAAGAACGAAAATTATACATTTCAGCAGGAATGGGTGTCTGAGCCTTGCTCCAAAAGTTCCTTGTTGAGACGCGTGTGCTCAAATTTGAAAAGTAGGGCGAAACCGTCAGTACTGAAAAACCAGAACCACTTTGAAGCGTTTTTTTTTTCAAAATAGAGTTATTTTCAAGTATTTGCCATGATACCAGCATGTAGTAGAGGGATGAAAATTATATATTTCGCGTCGTCTACCACTTGAGTATAGAGAGACCAAGGTTCGAGGAGATATCATAGAAACAACATCTGAGCGGATGAACAAGAAACCTTTCAGACTCGCCAAACTGCTTGGCCCATGGACAACACGACAACGCCCAACGAGCCTTCAAAGCAATTCTAAAAGCGCAACGTGCGCGCGTGCGTGCATCGTGTATGCGGACGCGAAGTGATAAGCTAAGCTATGTTTTTTCTTTAACACTAACTTTGATCTCCCCTTTCCTAACAAAGTAGCCAGACCCTCAGTCTTTGTTCAATAAAACGGTGGCCGGAAGCGTAATGCTGTAGAAAATTATGTTAGCCCTGGAATAAAGAGCATTGAGAAAGAAACGGGTATTACTCTGTCTCAGTCACAAATGAACAGAAAGGTACTTCACGAACCTCGGAACCAAACCAACACAGAGAGTGCGCCACGTGATCAGACGGTATTGCGCAGCAGTGCGAAAAATGTAAAGTCATGTGGCACGCTCACCGGGCTGGGTTGGCTGGGATGAATCGTAACGTTTGCTGCGGTTCATTGAAGAGAAAAATTAGATATAGCTATAAATAAGAAATTATAAACCAAATCGTGTAGGAGATTCTCATGGAACTCGCAGCATTTTGCACCGTCTTTTATGGCGTAAACGCTTCTTCGTTAAAGGGGTCTGGAACTGTTATGGAACCTCTATGAATCTTTGTCGACTTCCGTGAGGTCCTTTATATGGCTTCTTCCGTGAGTGCTTTTTTGGAATTCTGAAGATGCTCCGGAAGGGTACTGCGGGGGGATCACGTAGTGGTCGACGGTCACGCGTGACCCCACGGATCATGGGCACTTGACCGTGCGACCAGCAGGTTCGTTATTTCTAGTGTGGCTACGTGGTGGACGAAAACCGATGGGCCATGGTCACGTGACCCCCACCCACAAACAAACGACGCTTACGCATGAACATGTGGCCAGCAAAAGTGCGCTATTATCAGTATTGTCAGGTTGCTTCCGACTCAGTCACGCGACCATGTGTGGCCATCAAAGGTGCGCTATTTCTTATGTGGTCACGTGGTGGACGGGACCCCACGGACTATGGTCACGTGACCTCAGTGACGATGGACAGGTGATCCCTTATGATCATGATCACGTGTTCGTGCGACCACCGAAGGTGCGATATCTTATGTGGTTGCAACCACCACCCCCTCGACAGACCGACCGACGTGAAAACTGAGAAAGGTTTTTTAACTTTATGATGTGTGAGGGCAGACATTAACATAAGCTCACGACGTTTTTGTTAGAGTATTTGAAGGCCTTGAGGAACACAGGCTCTAATCATTGTAGTGAGGTCATGCTATATGATCAAATTTTAACGACTGTGTCTGTTTAAAGCAATTAACGGAATAGGACCGAAGAATTGCATACTTCAGGAATATATCGCATATTTACTCGAATTAGTTTTTATACTAGACCTCGGCGTTTGGACAAAATCAAAGATTCGGGAGTTCCGCTCGTTTCAGCTGAATTTACTGTGGAGTTATAAAGTCGTTCCTAAATCCTCCGATTTCCTCTTCTTACTAGCAGGAACCAATCTCGCTCGGTGGCCGCTGTGTCAGCGGAGTAGTACTCACAGATTAGAATAAGAACGGCGTTGCATTGCACTTTTGGAACTACCTTTCTGATAGGAGTATCAGAAAGTTACGCTGGAATTATGCGGAAGTGAAAAAGGCAATATCATTCATGTTGTTGACAGAACAACATTTGTATTTTTCCACATGTACGTGTTTTTGATTATATACAACGCACATGCGCAGCAGCCTGTTTCTTGAAATGTGAATAATCTTCACAATCTCGGTGCAGCAGTCCTCACTACTGCTCTTATGTCATGCTCCAAAAACGTGGTGGCGTGTGCAAATTTCTGATAAGTACTAAGAACTCCTGATATGGTCATAACGCCGTACTGAGCTGAATTGTGGGAGCTTGTCACGTGGGCCTGAAAGCTCCTATATAAACGCATGCACCCCGAGATGGTTCCTTTGTTGAACTTGCACGTTGCCTGTTCGTCGATCACTACTCGCAACAGCCATCCACCTCTTCATGTCCTACTTCGCGGTGGAGAGAGTTATCGCCAAAACGGTGAGTAAGGTTTCATGTTATTTTATACTAGTGTATAATAGGACAGGACAAATTCTAATTTCTTTTTATATGCTATATTATAATGTACCGCAGATGTTGGTTTTAGCTTTTAAGGCCAGCTTTCGATTAATGCTCATATCCACCTATTTCCAGCTAGTAATTTCAACGTCGTTGAAATTTTAGTTTCATCGCATAGCCATGCTCTGTCTTTTGTGTTCGTAAAAACTTGGATGACGCTTAAGCTTCGCCTTTAAGAGTGGAACGCGATAGCGTTATCGGGCCCCGTTCGCATCGCCTTCTCATTCGCTTCTCATGCTCTTGAGTCACGCAACAACATAGTGCTCATGACACAACAGTCCTCGTTCCCAAGCCGTGCAAGCGTGCGTTGCGTGGCCTAGTCAGAACCCTGCCTGGCTCGCCACCGGAACGGTCGTAGGTTTGAATCCCGCCCGGAATTCTTCAATTTTTTTCTTTAAGGCGAATGAAGGACTTTATAAAATGAAATTATTTGAGACACGCGGCGACCTTTAATTCGCATTGCATTTCATGTTTTAATCACTTTCATTCCACGCGTGACGTCACGTTTCACGTGAGCTTTGTGGGTTGTTTGAAATTCCCGCGCGAGGTCATGTGCTGTGACGTCATACACTATCGAACAATCCTGGATTTTCCCGTCACGCCACCGACGCCGGCTTTTCTGCGACACGAGCTCGTTAACGCTCTCGCATTAAAAGCCCGTATTTCGCGTGCGTGTTCACCGTGGTTCGGCTCTTTGTAACAGTGAAGAGGGTAACACAAATAAATGGAGCACAAATAAAACGACCTTGTGCCTCGCCGGAAATCAAACACGGAACCGGCATTCAAGGGCAGCCCAACTTTAATGGTACCACGTTCACTGGAAGATGAAGTGAAAAATATGTCAGAAGTCTTAGAAGCATATCAGATAAAAAAAAAGATGTTCCTGATAATTTTGTTAGCCAGCTCCTGCGCTCTATCTCCGCAAGAAAAGATTGATTTTATCGACACGTGACGTGACCAACAATGACGCTTGCGTCGTTGTTGGTCACATTGCGAATATTTGTGGCATTTGCTGCCTCTGTCTTTCTTCAGTCAAGTTCCGTTGTTTGTTCAGCGCTTGCCCTATTTGCCTCTCTTCAGCTTTATTTCTTTTATGCGATGTTGTAATTTTTACAAATATGCACAACCAACTCGCCTGCATCGCTTCTTTAATTCTAGGGCAGTTTCAATGCCGGTCGCACAACCACTTTGTAATTGTCACTCTTAGTTACGTCATCGCGTGATCTGGTTACATGATCACATGACCTACAGAAAATAATTGCCATAAACACCTAGGCAGAAGTGCAGAGGTCTCTGGCGGCACCAGAAGACCAGGAAACCAAGCAATAGGCTCTCTACGACAAACAAATAGTTAAATTTAGTCAATTGCGATTTCATGGGGAAAGAGTAAATATACCGTGGTACTGTTCTAAAGTCGGTAAACGCAGAATGCGTTGAGTGTCTTAGCCTTTCATGGAAATTCCAGAAAAACAAAAGCCAAGCAAGTATCAAATCCCCAAAAGTAAAACAACTCAGAAAGCCACAGAAATCCGACGGGAGAAACAGGCTGACAAACACAAAGCGTTCTGCATCTATCGACTGTATGCGTAGTATTAAGGACCATATAAATTTCAATCTTCTCCACGAGTGCACAAGGAAAACACCAAACATCTGGCTTTATTCAGTGTTTGGATAAAGCCAAATGTAGGAACAGAGTGACAATAAAATATCACGAAAAGCCAACGTTTATTATACAATGCAATTCTGCATTTAACAGTTCGATCGACAGAATAAATTGGAGCCTCAGGATTTTATTCAAGGTCACTTTTTGTTACATTATGTGCTGTGATTATAACGAACTTTCCACTGACCTGCCCACATGAATCCAGTTTTATATATTATCTCATTAGACTGCAGAGAGTGTTAACGTTTGGCGTCCGGGTGATTGTACACTTTTATAATCAAGGTTGCACTTTATTTTGCAGAGAAAGGGGTACCTCCTCAAGTGGACAGGATACTCCAAGTGGAACTGCACCTTTGAACCACGTCGAAACCTGACTGCTCGCTGCTTGGCAAGCTTCGAGACGCCGTCGAGACCCACAGATGCTCGCCTCGAAGCAGCGCGGGACAGTTTCGTCCTCGCCATTCGCCAGAAACTGAGCAACACGAAGACATCCAGTGGTCTGGTTAAGGTTCCTTTTGAACTCGACGTATTTCGCTGGGTGTTTGCTAGCAAGGGTGAAAGCCTTGGGAAGGGCTGGTCTCTTTATAGTCACGAGTCTGACTTTGAACGGCTTAATTTGCCGGATGGATGGAGGGAAGTGTTCCGTAAGTCGGGTGAAGGTGCTCAGATTGCTTTACCTATAAGGATGAAGCCAGTATTGCGTTTTTCACGTAAACTTCAAGGAAGTGACGGCGAGGTTCTCTCGTACCCCCATGAAAAAGTGCATATTTACATTTCCACGCAGGCGCGAACTCGAAAGAGTCTTGATGTATGAACGGCTTAACATATTTCCTCGTGAAGAGAGCCAGTTATGGACATACTTCGAGAGAGTGTAGCGGTCACATTTGTGGGGGCGAGCGTATTGCTCAAGTGCAAACTTGAGGCAGTTGTTAGAGCATTAACCTGCGAGCCCAATCTCGGGATTAGTTCTATAATCCAAAGCTATGTAAGAGTCGCCAACGAAGGACAAATCAATGAGAAATTTCTCTCACAGTACCGAAGAACACTATCCACGGTCCACAAGTTAAAGGGCAGAAAAAGGTATAGTTTTCTTTCAAGGGACACGACATTTCAAGTCGACCTTTCCGAATTAGTTGGTGAAGCATTCTTTGCAAGCTCTGAAGAGCTAGGTAGTGGCAGCCAAGGCAGCAGCACTCCCCATCACGACAGGTTCGAGCAAATTTCAACCATTCATCTGGACAATGAATCGGAGAGTACGACTCAAGTCGGTGGGAGTTCTCCGCCTGTTCAGACCTGTCTTGCTCTAAGCGACCTTGAACGGAAAAACGTGGAACTACGTAGCACCGTTTCCAGTTTGGAAAGCGAGGTGGCCCAGCTAGAGGAAGCGCTGAGAAAACAAGACCAAAATACTGTTAATTTTGGTAACTATACACACAGTGGCGCTCTTATTGGCCAAGGCAGCCGTAGGAATGACTACCGGCTTCTTTCCAAACTTTCGTCACAGCTTTACGACCAGTCAGAAGCCTTGGTTTTACAGTACGGAGTACACCTGAGCTCTGTGCTTGTTCAAGACAACCATGAACAGTTGCATGAACTGAATTACGAGGACGACAGCGTTACAAAAAATGTGCGTAGAAGTCTACCACATTCCTCGTTCTTCGAGATGACCAACGCAGAGAAAAAGCGTATTGAGGATTTAGTGTATGTTCTAGATGAACACACAGTAAGCAACACTGCGTGGAATGAACTGAAACGA
>JAZHYW010000667.1:0-59845 GCA_037355805.1 Ixodes ricinus | reverse complement strand
CTCGTGGAGGCGGCATTGGCGTTTTCATAAAAAATTCCTGGTCCACCTCCAAAGTCGAGTGTGTCGTTTATGTATTCTGAAGAGCTTGATCCTCTTAAGATCTCGAATGCCATTCACACTGTCTGTCTGCTGGCATTGTACAGACCCTCCACTCATTCAGCTGCACCCAACTTTATAGCAGAATTGAAAAGAAACTTGCGAGCGATTATCCAATGAAACACATTTATGCCTGGTAGGGGACATCTAGCATCGACACTCTCATCCCCTTCTAAGTCAATCGTCTGTGAATTATTTGTCAGTACTTTCGTGAGACGGGGATAACTTCTACTATTCAAGACCCACGAGGAAGAAGTGCTCAATAATAATCTGGTTTCAGCCTGCCTCGACCATATCAACATTCGAACGTCAGATAGTACTGTCCCATTCTGCTGTCATATCGCAAAAGCTTGCAGACCATTATTTTTGTGGCCTGTCAATTTGCTTTCTTTTCTAGAAAATCAACTGACGTTAACAGAATGTGTCGTCTGGAGAGACTTGATCTGAAAAATGTTTGATCGGTTCATCAAAGATTACGACTGGGAAGGTTTTTATCTTCGGTAGACCGTGGGAATTTATATAGAAAGTTTATCGATGTTGCTGTACACTTCCGGAACAACGCCAGAAAAACTGTATACGTCAAAAAACGCAACCCTAAGCTCCTTTGGCTGAACTCTAACATTCTTAACGCCATTGATCTCAAAGAGAAATTTTGGAAGAAGAGTCGCCGCTACCCTAATAATGCTGCTCTCAAACTTGAAAGCAAGATTCATAGAAATTTTGTCACTGCACTTATTCGATCAGCGTAGCGAACATATTTCGCAATAAAGATCTCGGATGCCAGATTCGACTCAAAAAACCTGGGCTGTAATAAATGAGGTTCGAGGTCATTGAAGAATAACATTTATGAGATACTAAGGAAACATTTTGGAGCTGATATGTGTAGCAACTGTGAACGCTTTCAATCGTTTTTCTCCAGACCTCTGCCACGGTACCGTCTAGCAGCGATAGGATTCCCACACCGCGAATGCCGTTCAACAAAGAATCTGCCTTTTCTTCCTCCTCTGACAAATTTCGAATTACGGTCGTATCTGTTCGGATTCAAGCGATTTAGATCTGCGGGTGTTGACGACATTACTGTACACGACTTATGCCGAAATTTCGAGTCTCTAGCAAAGTACTTCCACTTTGATTAATGACCTTTTGGAAACGAGCTATATTCCTACGAATCAAAAAGCGCTTTAGTAGTGCCTCTGTTTAAAGGTGGTGCGCCAAACCAAGTCTCCTCGTACCGACCAATATCAATATTGTCATCCATTTCCATATATAGAGAAGCATATTTTTGTTGCAAAGTCCAGTTTCGGAAAAACACGCAATATTCACACGAAATCAATACGGATTTATATCTGGTCGAGGTACTACTAACTTACTTGAACATTTTCCGGATATACTACACTAACTTTTGACAAAAATATGTACGCATGTGCTCTTTCATCGATGTTGCTAAGGCTTTTGACTCTGTGAATCGCAAGCTTCTGTTGGACAAGTTGTATAGGATCGGCTTTCATGGTCCACTTTCATGCCATTTTGGAGAATTACTTGTCTAATCGTCTCAGATTGTGTCAATAGATAATTTCCACAGCTCTCAAGTTTCTTTAACATCTGGTGTCCCGCAGGGTTCAATTTTTCTCCTTTATTTTTTAACATCTATGTGAACGATATGTCATCCGTTACGACGAACTGTGTGATACTACAATATGCAGATGACACAGTTTTTATTGTCTCAACATATTTCATATCACCATGCGATTAACATGCTGCAAGTAGATGCCAATAAGGTAATGGACTGGTTCCAGGCAAACAAACTTCGAGTAAATACTACCAAAACAAAGCTTATTTGTTTCGCAACCCTTTAAAAAAGCGTGAGTTTAACCGCTCCCACCTTTAATAAAATAAATAATAATAATAATAATAATAATTTATTCACAAATGCAGCTATCTCCAGGATGATTATTGAGTCAGGTCAAAGCCAGCAGGGGCTTGGAGGACCTGACTCAGCATTAAAAATAAAATAAGGTCAAAATTTAAAAAGTCTCCATCACAGAAAAAAAAACGACTTCATACAAGTCGAAATTTGCACCCTCACCTGCACAAAAAAAAAATAATTACTTCAGGCAGGTCTTAATTCAGAGTCTCACCTGCGCAACATAAAGAAATGTATGACACACGTCGAAATTCGCACAGTTTCCCGTACTAAGGAAAGTTTTCATACTATTCAAAATTCAGAGTATCACGTTCCAAAAAGAAAAACAAAAACGAAAAGAAAAGCATGACTCCATACGGTTGAGTCATCAGTTCACAGGGCCAAAGGCGAAAATATTGCGTCCGTGTTTCAACCGAGCACTAGTGGCATCTTAAAATAAACCACAATTAAAAACAAAGAAACTTTTGCCCAATGATTTGACGGTTAGGATCAAAGCCTTCGTGGGACCGGACCCAGCAGTGTGAAATATTAGACACAAGTTGTTCGCACAGAGGCACGTGACACACACACACACACCACACACGTGCGCGCGTCGCGCATGCACGCACGCACGCGCACCCGCACACACACTCACAAACACACAAAAGGAAAAGAAAGGACATCAAACGCGCACAGGTGTTTTTGACACTTCAAGTCACGCGCAGAGTTGACAGCAAGCAAGGCAAATGGCCGCGTCATATCTCGGCACCTGCAGGGAAGCCCGTGCAAATTTCAACATTGCCAAAGCTATGATCACGTGCACGCTGCACATGCTGGCACGCAGGGGCACCTGTCGAGGCGTCATGCTTGCAATCGTCAATAGGAAGTATTCACTGGACGCCATATTTGGGGTCAATGTTTAAAGCGCATGCTCACAACGAGCTCACATTAATAGGCTGCTAAGACCAGCAATCTTGATGGTTCGGAATGCACGTTGGAAAAGAACTGTGGAAGCTCGCCGTCAGCACGCGCTCAGCAGTCGTGCACACAGCTATGGCCGCCAGTGAATACTCCCTATAGGAGCGTGGGATGAGTTAGACAAAATACTACGAGGTTCACACAGCACGTGCTTCCACATACAAAAGTAATAGCATAGATCACGCGCACATGATGAAAGTTGAGAAAGGAAAAAGGTAAAGAGGAGCTGTAACGATCACAGTCGCGACTATCATAAAACAGGCTTTTTAGAGCCTTCTTCAGTTACTTATTCGAGTCAAGAGAAAGCAGTGGTTCCGGTAGTTCATTAAAAATGTTTCGCACATAAGAAAAACGCATACTTTCGCCGTAGTGTGTTCTAGTACGTCGAAATTGAAAACGTCGAATAGAACAGAGCTCTCGAGACGGGATTTTGAATTCACTTGCCCAGAAGTGCCGCCACGTGACTATTTGCAAAAAGAACGAGTAAAAAGTTGGCATGTCAAATGAAACAAATAGGTTATCACTGGACAACAACTCTGTGTTGTAAGCAAGGCTTTTCGGGATTCCTTTTAAAATGCAATCAGTCCTTGAACGCCAAAGGAGTAAACAATTGAAAAAGACAATTACGCCATTTCTTAGAATACTGTGAGCTAGAGCATACATAATATTCTTCATAACCGCCAACGGCACGAAACTTTTTATGTTGTTAGCAAACAAGAGACAGCTCTCGAACGTTCACATATATGAGACAGCTGTGTGTTCCAAGAAATATCACAATCAAAATAAATTCCTAAGAATATTAGAGAGCTAGCGTATTCCTCTGGTTCGCAATTGCAGTGTTGACAGTTGGAGTCTTGTAAAGAAACAGTGAACTCGTCATGGTTACATTTTTTAGTGGATTATGAAATCAAATGAGTTTTGTTTTTGATGCGTTTACACGATGTGAATTTGCAGAAAGCCACACCATTACTCTCATAACGTCGGTCTGTAGAATTTATATCGCACGATGGTAAGCTAGGTGCGAAAAAAATATGACAGTGTCATCCGCATATTGAAGAATTTTGGAATCAGTCGTTAGCTTTGAAATGTCATTTGCATTGATGTTAAATAATAATTGAGACAATATAGATCCCTGGTGAACTCCAGGGCTCAGGAAGACCTGAGAACTATATATATTGTCTAAAGAGAATACTTGGGAGCGATTCAGGAGGAAATTCGTGAACAAACACACGAAATGGCACAATAGCAGCCACACTTAGCAATATTTATAAAAAGTGCAACACAGATCCATGTTGTTGTCGAAAGAAGAGCGCAGAGTGTAAGAAAAGTCTACAAGAAGATTTGCTGTACCATGACAAGTCATGAACCCGTATTGATTTGGAAAGATTATACTGTGTTTCTCAAGAAAACAGGACACAGCAAATAAAAAGACGTTTCTCTAAAAATTTGTGAAAGGCAAGACGATATTGAAATTGGTCTGTAGGATGAGACTTGATTTGGTCCGCAATCTTTAAACAGAGGGAAAAAAAAAGCTTATTGTAATTTGTTAGAAATATTGCCAGCTTCTAAGAATTTCATTTATAATAGCTAAGATGACATTTTTTAGAGTCGCAGTTTTCCGGCGTAAGTCATGGATTGTGATGCCCACGAGCGGTTTTATTAGGGGCGACCAGGTCACCCGATGCAGTGCGAGCGCGCCGCATTTGCTTTTGCTTGTTTAGTACTTTCTCTAGTTCGCTGAACCGCCACCGCGTTTTTTGGCTCTGTAACTCACCACACTAGCAGACGCTTTCGCGTGTGTATCTGGTGTGTCCACTCCACGACCGGCGACGTTTTGAGGATAGTCGGCTGTATTTTTAAGGACTTTTCTCATCGTTATTGCGACTGTACGTTCGGTAAAGAGCTACAAACTGATCTAGATCGCATTCTTCTCCGGTCAAACGATAACAAACTTCCCCAAAACTCAAACCAAATGTGCTACCACGCACATCACTGCCTCTCGCCAGCCTTCGACCCTCCAACACTTTTCCTAAATCCGAGTGAAGATCCCAAGAACAACGCATATCCACCTCCTAGATGTCATCATCGACCAGCATTTCGATTTCCATCGTTATGTCCAAAACGCCGTGTCCGGGGAAAGGTGACTCCTTGGCTTCGTCATTCGGTTCACAAGAAGAGCCAGGCCCATGATGTGCCCAAATTGCTGCTCACAGCACTGGTGTTGCCCATCCTGGAGTTTCGCTGCTTGGTGGGATTCGGCAACCATGCGACTTGTTGCCGCCCTCGACTCGGTGCAATGTCGCGCTTCCTGCCTTATTGTGAGGCGTCAACTTGACCTCCAAACACCATCCTATCGAGTACCGCACCTCCTCTGTTCAGTCGGCAGAGACCCGCTTCAACATCGACGTCAAGTGGCGACCACGCTTCCTTTGCCTCCTCCCTGCGGCGTACTCGCACTGGTGGACTGCAGTCCCCTTTAACCCGTACGCTTCGTCACTAGAACTCCTTCGCACCCCGTGCAGTGCAACTTTAAAGGTCCCCCCTCCCCCATCGCCAGTCACCAGTTCACTACCCATCGACAGTGTCTCACTTCGAACATTCACCAAGAGCGTCACGGCCCACCTGCGAAGCATCTAACTCGATTTTTCATTCCGATCACGGAGTGGGCTCCAGCAGGCGGGCTGGATGTACCATCCTGTACACTCGTACACCCTACTGACGCTTGGCTCACAATACTAACTAATCTGCTCTAGAAAACTATAATAGAGCGACTCATTTTAACCTATTATATACACACTATGTGCTAGCATTAGCGCCTGTCTATTAAATGCGGCAGCAATCATCTGAAACCAACGTTATTTGCACACGTTCCCATTACCTTCCATAGCGGCCGCCGCGCTTTCGGTGGTGAGCTAGGGCGGCGCCTAGCGGAACACTCGGTCCCTCCAAGCCGTTCACGTGATATTTCTTGGCCCGCGCGCTCCCATAGGGAAACGTGGAGTGACCTGGTCGCCCCTACGAAGCCGGTCGTGGTAATTCCATCAAAGCCCGCCGATTGAAAGCGATTAAATCCGAAAAGATATGATCCCAACTCGAGGCTCCAAAAAGAGGAAGAAAAGCGGATTCACAGACGATCTGAAGTGCGGGTGTCAAAGCCACAGCACCGCTCGATGTTCTAGATGGAGACCCTTGCTGAGTTACACAAAATAGCTATTAAATCCATTGACCTTGTCAGTCATATTCATTTCAAAATATTTTCTTCTTTCTTTTTCTTTTTTTACTATGTTCACTTGTGAATTGCCAGAAGTTCATTGACGACAGCCCAAGTTTTTTTATAAGTTAGAAAGAGCCTCGAATTTTGCTTTGTTTTGCTAAATTCTTCCTTTCGAGGATCGAATGAGTGTGTTGATACGATTTCTTTCTATCTTACATTCTACTTCGAGGGCGGCGTTGTTATGTGAGTGCCGAAATGTTTTCCCAATTGCTCTTTGTGAGTTATGGTTTCAAAGATTGTAGACGTCAACCAAAGACAGTGTGGGCCTACGTTTCTTTTTTCTTTTTTTTTAGGGGCGAAGCTCCTTAGGGACTATTAGCGCCGAGATGTTTCGGTGGCGCCCTCTTATGGTTTCCCTCCGTGACGTCACGACTGGGATTTGCCTCGCCATGACGTCACCAGTTGTTATTCTGGCTACTTACCATCGGCTGGGACGACGAGTTCGATGGTGTGTTTAAAAAGCACAGTAGAAGCTACGAGCCATCGTAATCCGGAAACTAACACCGTCAAAGTTGACAATCTGACAGTGCTCATATGCCCATGGTTTGGCCAATCGTGGAAAGCTGACCACAGCGACGCTTTTGGCCGCGCACATCGCTAATACTTGGTTTCAGCTTCAGTCCAGACGCAGCCGATGCTACAAGCGCGAGCTCCGCGGGCTTTCGGCGTCCCTGCCAAGCACGCGCGCTCGTGCAGTGCATGCACCGTTCAGGGCCACATGCTCGCGCTCGTATCATGGTGGCTGCTGCACCGTATCCGTCCGCCGTCCGCCGTAGGCCGGCGTCAGGTGCTCGTGCTTCTGCTCGTGAGATCACGTGCTCACGAGCACGTGAGCACATGCTCACGTGCTCGTGTAGGGCAACTAAAAAATTGGAAAAAAAATATGAAAAAATGGTGAAAAAAAGAAGAAGAAAAAAATAGAGTAGGGTGATGATGATGATGATGATGATGATGATGATGATGCGGCTTTTCCCTTATACCAGGCGAGCTCGAAGAGTCTTCGTGCCCCAGCCAAAAAAAACTATAAGCTTCTCGTGCAAAGTTTCTTCCACCAGTGTTCCAGACGCGCTTTCGTCCTTGCACGCACTGCATGGGAGAAATGTCAAGCCCGTCTTGTGGAGGGTCGTCTGCTCCACCCGTACGGAGGTTGTCTGAGTCCACCGTCGTTTTTAAACCCAGTGCACATGCTAGCATCGCCTCCGAGTGAAGCCGGCGATCTACTAGTGGGGTTGGCTGCAGGCACTCACAGTAGAGCACTAGGTGTTCAACTGTCTCAGGTTTTTCTCTGCAGGCGCGGCATATCGTGGAAACCACCTTGGGGTCAAACCGCTCCCGGTAGACCAAAGTTTGTAGAGCGCCCGCTCGAGCCTCGAACAGAAGGCGGCTGCCCAAGCTATTGTCATAGAGCAGGGTTTCAGCCGCGATCAGTTGCTTGCTTTTGCTGTACACCAGCAGCGTTGGCTTCGCTTGAGCGGCTTCAAACCACTGGAAAACCTCCCTCTCACGTACTCTGCTTCTCACTTTGGCCTCCAACCTCTCACCCGCCACTACCTCTAAGGGTTGGGCAAAGGCCATACTTCTTTTGGAGTTGATAGAGGCGTTTCTGCCACCTTGTTCGTGTCCCAGTCATGTTAGTGTGTACAAAAGTTTTTGGCCCATCGGTTTCGATCCATGTGGCAGGTCGTGCATCAGGCTTATCTTGCTGGTGGCTTCCCTGGCTTCGAAGCTGGACCACCCTAGGTCTCCCTGGACAGCTTCGTTAGCCACATTTCCGTGGCAGCCTAGAGCCTGTCGTCCCACTGCTCGTTGTCGTCGCTCTAGAACGTCTCGTAAGTCACCAGGGACGCACACCGACAGCATTAGCGAAAGTCAAGCACGGAACCATTACTGCCTTCCACACTTCCCGTGTAACTAGGAACCTATTGCAGCTCCAGAGACTTCTTTTTCGGAGGACGTTGGCCCCTCGCCCTGCTGACAGGCGAAGATGAGCGTGATACTCTCGAAGGTATTCCGGCGTATTGGCTAGAATGATACCCAGATATTTGTACGAGTCCTGATGTGGCACCACCTCGTCGCCCAACTTAAGTGTACAGCAAAGCGTGTCTTCGGCACCTCAGAACTGCACAAGCGCAGATTTTTTGCGTTGAAGCCTAGCTGTCGCAGTGCAGCCTCGCAGTGCATATATCCAATAGCCGCTGCATATCTTCAGCTGTCTCAGCCATTAAAACGATGTCGTCGGCGAAGGTGAGCCCTGGAAGCAGCCCAGTTCACCTCCTCGCCATCCTCTAGGTGGGTTAAAGAGAAGCCCACTCTTGACTGAATCAGCCTCTCCTCCACCCCAGCCACGTAAAGCATGTAAAGGAGCGGGGAGAGTGGACACCCTGTCGAAGTCCCCAGTCACTATCACGTCTTCGGATTCTACCCTTTCATTTCTGCCTCTGCCTTATTGCCCTCATAAAGAGATTGGACGAGAGAAACACACTGTTGTGGCAGGTCTAAGTTGTTCCAGACACTGAATGAGCAGCGAATGAGGGACACTGTCATATGCTTTGGCAGTATCCAGAAAGCAGCACAGTAATTGTCTTTGCTCCTTTCTGGCTACCTCGATGCACTGAGTTATTGTGAACAGATTGTCCTCAAGTCTACGCCCTCGACGAAAGCCTCCCTGCAGCTCAGTAAGGTGCCCAGCCTCTTCTGCCCATGCAACCATCCTCTCCTTGAGCATGTATGCGAATACTCTGTATATCGTGCTCGTAACCGTCAGAGGCCTGTAGCTGCGTAGATGCTTGGCGATCGTTCCCTTTTCGGGATCAAGACTACCTTGCCGAGCCTCCAGTCATCTGGTATAGATTCTGTTCCACAAAGGATGTCGTTCAGGATAGACGCGAGCTGTTGTCTGGAGTCTGGAGGGGTTCTGAGATGCCATGCCATCTGTCTGCTTAAAAAAAGAAAAAGAAGAAAACCACACATTCTCCTACTGCCACGAATGAAAAGGACCGAAAAGCTCGGCATGCAGCGCCTCAGCGTCTGCGTAGACAACAAGCTGCTCCGGAGACCAGGGCGCGAGAAGCTGCTGCACAGCGTCAAAAACGCCCAGCGGACCCGGAGTTGAGAGCTCGGGAAGCGGCGGCAAAGCGTCAACGCCGACAGCAAGCAGCAATACCTATGACCAAAATCAGTATCATCAGTACCACCCGAGCTTCGCCCCAATCAACATCATTCACCCCTTGGAGATGCGGTCATTTTTTATGGAAACAGTTTTTTTTTATTTGTTTCTTGAAATTAGTGATAATGTCCATAAACATTGAGTATATGCGTCTGCTGCTAACTGAAGGAAGGCCTATCAAAAGTACACAAGTCAAACTTGTTCAATTGGCAGGTCGTCTCGATATTCTGGTATTCTTTAAAAAGGAAGACACATTTGCAAGCGACAAAGTAGTGATCTGCCAGTTTTCTCCTAATCACAGCGGCGTGAATAGAAGCATCTGTGGTTCCGATGTTAATGTGATCGAGGCATGAAGAAACTAGATTTCCACTTACTACTTCTTTTCTGGTTGGTTTTCGAATGGTAGTTCTTATCCCATTACATGCAAGCAATGATAAATAATCACAAACAACCGATTTAGAAGGCTCGAAAATATCAATATTGGCACCTCCCACCAAGCACATATTTGTCTCGAAAAACATTCCGTCCAAATTTTGTTTTAACTCCTCCAGAAAGCTGGAGGAGTTAACGGCGGTCCGTACAGTGTTAATAAGAAAAATGTATATTAGAAATTAAAAGCCTTGACCACGAATCTTTCAGCGTGTGTGAAGGAGGAATCAATCTGAGTTGCTGTCTATGAGCCCTTCATGAATACACCGATTCCGCCGCCTCGTGAGTTTTAACGGTTAAAAAAAAACGATTCAAAACCTCTTAACCTAAGCTCTGACAGAGAGTCAAAGTTTACATTTATCTCTGTCAAAACCATCGCGTATATTAGATCGCCTATTTCAGGTATAACGACAATGAATTCGTCCCAGTATTTGCGAATACTGGGAATGTTGACATGCAGAATGGTGAAAGAATCGGAAGGCAAAGTGGAGAATGAGCCATTAAACGAAGCCAAATCAGCGTATTAAAAAAAAATTAGTCATGATGGTTAGGGGATAAGATCCAAGTCACTCCGTTGCTGAATCCGCACTAGGGCTTCCACTTCTTTTCTAGTGAAAATCCGTGCAATTTTCACCAAAATAAATTTGTAACCCCGCTCTTTTTCACGAACGCGAGCACGCCAGAAGAGTATTCTGTTGTCCTGCGTCAAGTTGTCATTCAAGAATATGTTGTCGGGGGAGCCGTCCGAATTCAATAACCTAAGCTTGCGAGGTGCGAACATTCATCTGTCTTTAATGGAGAAAGGCGTGAACTTTAGCAGAATAATCGGATGCATAGTTCGCTTTCTCTGTACCCTCTGAACTGACACAACATCGGAAGGTTGATGTCCCTCGATTCCAAGCTTGATGGCTAGCCCTTACAAGACGTTAGGGGGAGACTCGCCAGGAGTGGCTTCTACTCCATGAATTTTCATCTTTTGGAGGTGGCTAAGTTGGTCAGTTTCGTTTATCCCTTTTTGCAAGTGTTGAATGGTCTGTGCCTGGTTTAAAACTGTGACCTTCAGAGCTCCCACCTCCGTACGCAAATCTTGGATATTCCTGATGTAGATAAATGCTATGGCTAAAAGGCTGTCACACTTCGCACCTAAGAAAGCTATGGAAGTCTTCACTTCTTCGATAGATGCCTTTATTAGGTCTATGGAAGGCTTGAGAAGTAGGAGCTCACTCACCTTGCCATGGAGCTCGAGCACTGAATCTAATCTATACTCTGTTTCATACTTAGCGTGCAACAGTGATGGCAGTAATGACATTACTGTAATGGAATTACAGTAATTAAATTACTTTTTGGAGTAATGAGTAATGTAATGAATTACTTCTCTAGGCTAGTAATTTAGTAATGTAATGAATTACTTTCAGGCAGTAATTTCGAGAAAATTACTCATTACTTTTGAAATTACTTTTGTCCTAAATTATAAAATTCGTTTGCAAGCTTTAAAAAGAGAAAAATTATTTTGCATGGTGAAATGTTGTGAAAGAGCATCAGAGGAAATAATCGACGGCCACCTGAGTGCAAAGCTTTGTACGAAGAGCTGAACAGGCGCACAAAGGAGGGCTGGAATGGCGAAGGAAAAAAGCTTCCGTGTAGACATCGCTGGAAGGCAACGGCTTACGAACTCCAGGCACGACAGATTCACGGCGTCGCGTCATCACGACGATACTATACTTCGTTCATCCCTAAGCTGACAGTGCGGTGGGAGCTGCGAGCTAACCAGAACCAATCAAACACCTCCCTTTAATCACCTGACCCGTCCTTTTTTCTGCGCGTGGGCATAAACGACAGCGTGGTTACGTGGCAAAAGATAGACGTGTGACTGTTCCAACGAGTACGTAGCTTCCACCGCACTGTCAGCTTAGGGGTGAACGGCTTATAGGCTACAAGGCGAAGGACACGTCACCAGTGAGGTCCAACACATTTTAAAACCTAAGAGGATAGACCAAACAGATCCCCGGCCTTCGTGCTCTTTCGTCAAGCAAGGTCAAACCTTATAGCACCGACAATTGTGAACGACCAACGACCGGAATAAATAGTTAATTCCAAATGCCTTGTCAAAGCCCCAGAACGTTTCGTGCGTCCTCGAGCAAAGTAGGTGCAGCTCGCGCTATGCCTCGCTGCCTTCCCTTGGGAAGTTTATTCGGGAATAAGCCTACAAGGAGATATCTTCCCCGTTTGTTGGGAAAGAACACAATTTAGGAAGCTCGCGCCATTCCTCAACTGGCGACGCTTCTGCTGAGCAATTATCCAGGCCCTTTGTGGGACAATGCGCAAAAACCTGGGCTCTTCGGGTGTTTGGGAAAAATTCTCCTTGAAAGGATTGACCGAGAATAGGTCAACTATACTCGGCGACAACTTTTCTAGGCAAAGCAGTGGAGGGTACAGGCACGCGTCCCCTCTCTCATTTTGAGCGCCGAATAAAGCTGTGCGCGGGCTCTCCTCCTCTCCCCGGAAATGCCAAGAAAAGTTGTTGCCGAGCATATTAAGTGCTTTTGGGAGAATAGAATTAGATTGCATCTGAGGCGGAAGGGAAACTTTTCACGTGACGACTCCTTGTAAGAACGAGCTGCCATTGCCCGACTTAACAAACTGAAACGGACTACAACTTCTAAATCAGGAGGACGGAAACATATCACCCTTTTAGTAAGAACCTTCTCCGTTGAATGAACAGCGAAACCGGTGAGTCGAGTACCTTTCTGAGTCATATCTAAAAAGCTATCTATATTCATCATGTTTAACACTTATGTCGTGTGCGCCAGCAAAACCACTTTTAGTATGGTTCACTTTGGGGCGCATAAGGTTGTTGCGGTGTAAACAGGAAGATCTGAGTTTCGGTACATATGGAACAACTCAGCTCTTTGACGTCACATCACTGCGTTGGTGCTGCTGGCGGCACTGCGCATGCGCAGCGCCTCGCTTCTCCCGTATCTGGTTCCTGCACACGCGCTGTGGGGGCAAACGAGGGCTTGTTTTGTAAACACTGTGTTGGTATATGCGGTATATAAAATGAGCACGAATTACTGCCTCAAGGTCTTCAAAAGTAATGTCAAAGTAATTTCAAAGTAATTTCATTACTTTTGGAAAGTAATTGTAATGTAATGTCATTACCTTTAGTCTGCGGTAATTTGTAATGTAATTTAATTCCTTTTTTGAAGTTTTCAGAAAAGTAATTAGTAATGTAATTTAATTACTTTTTGAAAGTAATTTTGCCATCTCTGGCGTGCAACGCTGTCAAAGCAACCAGCGCGAGCGTGAGGCTTGATCTCGTTGATCATTTGCACGCGTTCTCGCGCAAACAAAAGCATAGATGAAGCCACGCGCTCGCGCCAGCAGCTTTGACAGCGTTCCACGCTAAGTATGAAACAGAGTATAGTTTTGAGGGAAAGGGGGAGTCCAACTTGCAGTTAATTTCCAGTATCTGCGTCACAACCGTGGTGGAATCACATGGCGAGTTCAAATTAGGATTCTCGCCGACTTCATCGGGAAGAGAAGGATTGTTTGTTCAGCGTGTATAACTACACTCCGAACAACTCATGTGGCAACCATCAGATGGAATAGGCTTTGACAGGCAGCACAGGTTAAGGACATGGCAGAATAATTGCGTAAAAAGCAAAAAAAAATGACAAAGAAAGGTGTTAGAAAGCTTAGGCAAACAGTGAATGTTAACAGCATGTTAATCGCAGCCTGATTCAGCGACCAGGATGAATGGAGCTCACAAAGCACTGGTGGCCGGTTAACAACAGGAGAACAGAAGGTGCAGGCAACTTGAGGTCCCTCTAACGCTGTGAGATCCAGGGCTATTTAGTCAGGTCACGGGTTGAGGGCTCAAGTTGAGCCAGGTGACAGACTGCCAAGGCATTTCAGAAGTGAAAGATTGGCAGCTACCGTTCGCTTGTTAGGTATGTGCTGGTAATCCGAAACCACAAGCTGGAGACTGGAGATACACCATAAGCCAGGGACAGGGTGGAGACTTGTTCTGCTGCCGGAAGCAGCCTGGCAGAGAAGACACAATACGGTTGGGTGGACGCCGGGTAGCAATGGCGGGGATTGAAGCCATTGCAGGAACCTTGCGGGTACTGGTCCAGAAGCTGCTTATTGATCGTCACGCAGGGATGTCTTGGAATTCCAATGCACTGGCCAGGCCTAGCAGTGACAAATGGCCACGACCAGCTCCGCTGGCTGTGGATTTCCAGTTGAAGACGTCATGAGAACGTCAACACAACTACGCAAATAGTCTCACTGGGAGATGATGGCCGTTGGAATTATTAATAACTTCCTTTATGTTCAAACACACACAATGTTGGCGGAGACAACGGAAATTTTTTTGCTAACAAACAGCTCCGGCTGGTCCCAATTGCCCCCAAAAAATGCAGCAGCAGTGAAGCACGCTTTAAAATGCAGACATGTATTTAACAAGTAAACAATAAAAAAAACATTGGTGAACTTTTACATTCGAAAAATGCACACTAAACACGTATGTAAAAAAACAAGAAAAAATAGATATAACCCGTTGCCGTTGAAATCAAACAGTAGGGCTAGAAACGTGCCATATGATGCCGATCGATATATTGTTAATTTCAATATTTTTGACGCTAAGCTGGTTGAGAATGGTCGGAAGAGTGTGTGTTAATGCGTGATAGCAGAGTTTGTCGATTTTTGTTGCACGTCTACACAGATATAATCAAGTCACTGCAATGTAACTGCAGAGAGGAAAAAGGAATTATGTAAAGAAGACCTGTACCCCGAAGACACAGAAAGTAAGTTATGTAAAGGGAGGCGTGCTAAATTTTAGCGTGCGTAACTATTATCCATTTATTTATTTGAACTGTCGAACAATCAGCTTGACTCTCCCTTAGTGGCCTATGCATTGAGAGGGGCGAAAACATACCGACATCATGAAAAAAATTAACAAAAGTATGACAGAAATTCGGAAAGTAATTGTAGTGCGAAAATTCGAAAAGGTATAGAGAAAAAGGGAAATAGAAAAAAAATACAGGAAATGAGTATTGGAAAGATAAACACCCGTCTCGCCAAGAAAAAGAAAAAGCGGCGAGTAAGAAGTATTTACCTTAATCACAGAAACGAAGAGCCAACAATGCAAAAATATAATGGAAAATGTACAATGGGGAAATGGCGAAAACACAGATCAACTGGAGAGCCGCATTTTGATGGCTGTGTAGGATATCGCTCCGCACCGGCGAGCGTTTTTGGGTTACTCATTTCCATTAATATTATCGACACTTCTCGTTGTTTACACTTCACCGAGGCGATAGTTTTTTTTTTTTGGCTCTCATAACAAAAGACATTCTCTCAATAAAAAAAAATAACGTTTTTGGCATTACAGTTGACCACTACAACCACACTTTATTTACTAGCGCGCTTTCTCGTGGAATAACAAAAAATATAAACGACTCGATTCGTCACTTCTGGTAGTAAAGCAGGACATTTGCAAGCGTGGTGCCATTTC
This sequence comes from Ixodes ricinus, assembly GCA_037355805.1. Taxonomy (NCBI): domain Eukaryota; kingdom Metazoa; phylum Arthropoda; class Arachnida; order Ixodida; family Ixodidae; genus Ixodes; species Ixodes ricinus. The sequence goes on along the minus strand of JAZHYW010000667.1, from coordinate 44,481 downwards.
TCGTTTCTCAAGTGGTTGCGATCCTATCTGTTATAGTATATTGAGAAATGTGAAATAGTGCTCGCGGCACTCATACCCCAAACAAAAACTCTGATCAAAACCGCGCCTAACAAAACACCGCGGTTGAACAAGCCACAGTTATATGCCACGGATAATTTCTTACTTTTTATTTGTTTTTACATGAGGTTTTTGATGCCAGTTCTGCGGTTTGTGTTGAGAAATATTAAGAAAAAAAAATCGAGGGGTAATTTTCAGTATATATACATATATACTGAATATATACCGATTACTGAATATATACTGAATATATACTGAATATATTTATTTATTTTATTTTATTTATTTATTTTATTTATCTTTACTGCCAGCCGTAAGGCCGGGGCAGGAGTGGTACAAATAGCAAACATAAACAAAAGGTCATAATTACATACACACAAAAAACCATGAAAAAAGGTATTAATTACATGCATACACAAACTCTAGTTCCTTTGCGAATGACATGAGATCTTCGGAATTGACAACACATGCGGGTAGCTTGTTCCATTCATCTATACACCGAACAAAAAGGAGTACTTAAAACGATCTGTTGAGCACCAATATGGTTGAATATAACGATTATGTTTTGTTATATGCTGCATAGGTTCGGGAGTTGTTACGTATTTCGAAACATTTATTCTGCAACATCCATTCAAAATCTGAAAGGAAAAGTTTCATTCTGCTTATAGCCAACCTGGTTTGAACACTGCATAGGTTTGCTCAGGACCTGAGTGTGGAGACAGAGTCGGTTGATTTGTAACTATCGAATATAAATCGCACTGCTTTGTTTTGTAGTCTTTCTAGAATACGAACAGTTCTATAGTGGTAAATGGCTCCCATACAGGGCTCGCATAGTCAATGGTTGGTAAAATCAGACATTTAAAAGCCATTAATTTTACTTCTGGACTCGCATGATCTAGCTTTCTTCTGATCATCCACAGTTTTTGAAATCCTTTTTGAAATACATGATCGATATGGGATATATATATCCCATATCGGGATATATATATATATAGCAAGGTGTTTCACGAAAAGTGGACAAATTCAATATTGGAAAAACTACTCGTCGCAACTAAAAAAGGCTTGTGACGTTTTGGTACCTGAGCCAGGCGGCCTATTTAGGAAAATTATTGAAGTGTGGGATAATTAGATTGGTAATTATTTTTTGCGTAATCAACTTTTTAATATTGTGTTTAAGGGCATGGTTTTGATTAGAAAATTTACTCAGCATTATCAAAAAAGACTAAATCAACAAATTGCACAGCGATAGAAGGCACGCGCATCATTTTACGGCTTTCTGAAAAACCACACAAATTCGACGGGTTTTTCAGTTTCGGTTTGCAATCGGAGCGCATCTCGGCCCCGACGGCACCGCGCCCCGTGGAGAAATAGTGCAACCAACCTCTGCTGCGCTGTCCTCACGCAACGCAACGTAAATAAGTAACTTCATGCCCGAGGTGAAACACAAGCAAGGAGATAAGAAGACCACATCAGTAGAAAAAAATATAAAGTAAAAAATAGAAAAAACACAATAAAATCATGATTTCTAAAGGCGAAAGTACTAATTGAGAAGCATGGGAAGCTATGTGCAATATTATAGAGTGAGATATGAAAGAATATAAAAATAGCTCAGTAATGCGCGTAAAAACCACAAATAATGTACTATCCTAACAAATGCAAACATCATAAAAAAAGCGGAGTGTACAGAGAGGAACAAAAGCTTTGAAAAATTATTCACAAAAGGGGCGTCTAATGGTAAAAAAAAAAAATGAGTGCGCGCGCCAGCACTCCGGGACAGAAAATTGACAAACACGAAAACACAACAACGTGCACCACCAACAACAAATACAAACAACGACAGTGGTCCTTGGAAGCGCGGTGGGGGGCAATAAAATGGGAAGACAAGAAAAATAAAAGAAAGAAATCGTAAGAACAGCGCGAGGAAGAAGCGGCGATGAATAAGTGGGGAGAATGGAACAAATGGGGAAATGGGAGAAAAGGAGAGAAAAAAAGAAGGATGATAAACACGCCATCTGGTGTCGACATCTACAAGCCAATGAGAAGCGACACGCCCCCTTCACCAGCGACGGACGCGGAGGCGTGTATTAATAGCGGATCGCCGATGCACCCCGTTTGCTCCCCGAGTCGACAGTAGAGTCAAAGCTTGGGACTGAGCGAACCAATCGGATCGGCTGCTTCGCGAGTGACAAAAAAAAACCTCGCTCGTTTTGGAAAGACGCGAAGACGTACGGTCACGTGGCTCGACGCTGGATGTCGATTTACATGCCGACAGAATCATCCGCGGACATGTCCTGCGCATATTGGAAGCATGTGGGCTCCACACATGCTTCGCCCATGTCTACAGACAGAGAGTTTTTGTATGACCAGTGTGACCGTCACACGAGGAAGAAACACTCCTCAAATCGGCTCTACATCTAAAACAGTTCGGTGAAAGGTGGGAGCTCGAGGAACCAGCCATACGTTTATCTTTGAGCATGGGGTCACACTCCCGCCCGCACCCGCCTGCAGAGAGAGAGAGAGAGCGGGGGGGTCACGTGCGTAGCTCACGCCGCACTGTCAGCTTAGGTGTGGACTGAGTTAAGGCCTGCTCGATTCTCAATTTCGAAAGACGGGGAGGGCGGCAGGAAGGGAAAGAGACGGGCGGCGGCGTCGTCAGTGGTGGGGAATTCATCGCCGGAGGAACGAACCTGGCCCGCAATAGATGCGCGCTCCCGCGGACAGGGTCCCGATTCAAATGCAAAAAAGCGCCCCTCTTTTTTTTTCTTTTTCTTCGGTCATCTCCATAACGGGCACAAAAGCGAACCGTCTTCCGCAGATTGTGCCGACTGTCGCCCGAGTCCGTTTAAACGGGGGTATCGTGGTCGGTGTATAGTCACAGAAACGACGAGTCCAGCTCGGTACGGGGTTCAACTCGAAAAGGGACCGCAACGCGGCATCAACGCGATAACTAGCGAAACATTAACACGTTCCCCGATTAAAAGTAACCGCATATCGTTACTTTTTTTTTCATTGGGTGGGGGTTGTGACTGTTATTAGGACTGTAACTTGTTCCGCGCTCTAGGATGGAGTTAACTTTTGAAGTTCTACACTTTAGGACATCTGGAACGTCTGCTCTCCCTTAAAGAACTTGGGAAATTCAATCGCTGTAAGCTACCGAGAGGAACTTGCCGAAAGAGGGAGCGTTGGCGCTGAGAATGACGTCTCACATTGCTCTGTGCCATATAGCTACTCCCCCTTCCCCCCATATTTATTTTGTTTTGTTTTTAGTTTGGGGAAAGGGGGGGGGGGTAGCGTACTATCAGTCTTGTCATTGGCCGAGCGCCCTGCGTAGATTGTAGCGGTTGGCTCTCCCAACAACTGCTTGGCGGGAGAGCTGCCGCTCCAGATTTTCTGTACCTGGTTGACTTTTGTCTGAGGTGACGAGATTTGAGGAGTGTACAGGCCCCTTCGCATAGTTGCAATCGGCTACGCTTGACTTCGTTTTACGTTGTTAACTTTGAGGCTGCTATTTACCGAGACACCCGTGCACTGTAACAAATAATCCACGAGTTCACTTGTCTGCAGGACAGGTAAACAGCCAATCACGGCGAATAATTGAAGGATCCCAGCATAACGTTCAGAATACGAATAGACCTGAAAACTGCTAACACTGCCCATACATCATACAAAAAGACAGTCTGCAAACACGAGTCACCCCAGTATCCGTGGTTCGAATGCCCCGAGCCAAGTTTCCTCCTTGAGCATATTGCCATGTGGCATTCGAAGCATGAATCTCGCAGTTACTCGCGTTCGAATCTGTATGCAGACCGTCGTTTGACCCCGGCTTTACGCTTATTGACCCCGTGAGACTTTTCTCGGGTCAAATCGTATTCCCACCTTCGTCATTCGCTACTAAACAGCTTCTATTGTTCACCGTAATTAATTGTCTCTGTGTTTTGCAAACAAAAAAAAGTTTACTCACAAACGTTTTTTTTTTTTTAGCATATATGATTACGTTTTAAGTTACTCATTGAATTGTCGTTTCGCACAAAGTGTCCCGGTACTCCGAAGTCATACGTCAACGTAACCCCAGCCATGTAGCCAAGCGTAGCCAAATATGGACGTGCGTATTTCAGATGAAAGACTATTCCTGTGAGTGCCTTTTCTCAGTCGTAACGTTCACCGTGCGTGTAAAGCAAGAGAGGAAACAAAAACTGAAGGTCGGTAATGGCGGCGCCCATGCACACCTGCTGGAAAGCGTCTATAGAGGTGACATCTTCAGTACACACTGATACGAAAGCCGGAATAAACGTTTTCTAAAAATAAATTCTTCCGGCTTTTGAACTTCTTCTTTTTTTTTTTGCAATACAAGGCACAAGAAAAGAAAGAAAAGGCAGATGTAATTTTTGTAATAGCAATAAATCTTCAAGCATCTGCCATTTTGTTTTCGTAGTTTCGGAGTTTTCTGGTCGTGTCGATGAGAACAACTCTTGAACGCTTGAGGTCTCACGCGATTAGAGATACGTGGCCTTTAAGTGTGACGCGAGACTGCGACGATCACCAAGGTTCGAAAAACACTTAACACATACAAGGAACCAGTAACAACCGATAGTTTGGAACCAAGACGGTAAGCGACGAGCCAAAAGCACACCGGTGCCTAAAATCACGCCGCCCGTGGAAGCAGTCTCTCGACCTACACGTACATGCACCCCATAAAACAGTACTCTGTTAGTTGCGCTAACTACTGGGTATAATTAAACCTCGATCGGTGCGCATATTAGGTTATCTCGCACAACCTTAATCTAAGAGCGCCATTCGTATGCAACGCACGGGGTCGGGTGACGTGTACCCTGCTACGTTACGTACATAATAAAACCGCGCCTCATGGTTATTCTGGGACACGAAAAAAGATACAAAGAGAGGTAAGTACTTTATATGGCTTTCCTGTTTCCGGGGTGTAGATCTAACGGTGGTGTCTTTAAAGATGAAGTAAGGGCGTTGGACTCCTGCATTGTCCAAGGGGCGCTGCGAAAAACCACCTGTTCACAGGTAATCGGTCGTACACACCTGCACGTCTCAAACTGTCACACGCAAATTAGCGCGCCTGCACTCGTGCTGAACGCGATCAAGAGGAAAATACAAAGATACAGGAAAGCTTCGAACGCCGCCAGAGCAGATGTCCAATCAAAGCCGCTAATACCCTTGTTACGCGAGCACCCTTAACCTCTGTTAAGTCGCCCTCAACTGCAGTGACGCTTAACCGCAGTCACCACACTATATTCTCAGACAACTATTTCCGAAGTCAAGAACGCGCGTGTACAGCTTTGATGGGCGCTCAAGATTCGCAAGCGCACATGCGCCCATAGCTTTGACTGCACAGCCACAGAACGTTGTCCAAGAGTATGCGAAGTGCAAGTTTGTCTGCTTCTTTTGCAGGGCTTGTGGTGACGTCAAAGACGCCGAGCTCTGATTGGCTCTGATTGAAGGATAGTGGGTAGACCTCAAGACAGCTTGCTTCGAGGTCTCGCACTATCCTTCAATGAGAGCCAATCAGAGCTCGGCATCTTTCTGACGTCACAGCAAGTCTTGAGCAAGGAGCAGACGACTTGCTCTCCGCATAGTGCGCTAGCCGTGGCTTAGCGTAACTAGAATATTTTCGACGAGATGTTTTGGTGGCTCCCTCTTACGCTTGCATATCTGTGACGTCACGACCAGGGTAACCAATTGCCAGTGACAGTTTCGATGGTGCGCGTAAAACCAGGGTGAAAGCTTGAAGTAATCGCGTCCCTAAACCAAAGAACGTCAAAGTTGACAGCCTCACATTCCTTACCTACATTATTCAAATTAGAATTCATCATACCCAGGATGTCATAGTGAGCTTTTGGTAAACCGTGGAAAGGCCGATCCCAACGACGATGTTGGTCACGCACGTTGCCAGTGCGGAAAGGAAGTTGTGTGCTTCTTTTGGAGGGGTTGAGGTGACGTCAGAAAGACGCCGAGCTCTGATTGGCTCTGATTGAAGGATGGTGGGTAGAGCTCAAACCAAACAGCCTCGAGCTCTACCCACTATCCTTCAATCATAGCCAATCAGAGCTGGGCGTTCTGATGTCACGACAACCCCTGTAAAATAAGCAGACGAACTTTCACTCCGCATAAGAGCGTAAGCAAAAAAAAAAGCCGTTTCAAACGTTAAAAAAACAACAGAGAAGCGTCGCGACGCTGGATATTATGACGTCATCACATAGAGATGGGAGACTCGTACCCTAGCGGTTGTGGCGTTAATCCTGCACCTTCGGTCGTTTCACGGCGTGGAATCAAGCCAACTTCGGACGTCAAAACCGTTTTTTTGGTTTTTCGTTTTGAACATTGCAAAGACCGAAAAAAGCGCAGGGAGAGCACCACAAGTAATGCGAGGACCAATCAGGTGAAATTACGGTCAGTGCGCAGGCGAGCTGGTGGAAGTTTACCATGATTATTATAACCCAAAACTAAAACCGAAGAAGGTTTTTTTTTACATTTTTAGAGAAAGCGACAGGGATCAGAGAGCGTCTCTAAAGACGCTTTCTGTCCCTCTTACTTTCTCTTCAACTGTAAAAAAAAGAAATCCTCCTTCTGCCCACGTCTCAGGTTATAATAATCACAATTAGGTGAGCTAATACTACCCATAAAACGCCACACAGTTTGTACACAGCTTCAACCGAGGAGTCCTGTACGATGCTATTTCTATTATTCTGGTATGATATACGAGGGGTGATCAATACGCCTTGCCTCCTAGGCTGTACTTTCTTCATTCAGCGATCGAATCGAAGATGCTACGTTCAAATCAAAGTTTAGAATCTCCTCTATTCCAGTAGCACATCACTTTTCAATATAGACCCCGCCGGCGGAGACGCACTTCCGCTACCGGTGCATCTCCTCTCCGCATGCCATCGTAGATGACTCCGGGTGGTTATTGACAACAGCAACGGCGCACTGCATCGGTAATCTCGTCGTCTGGCGCAAACCATGTAGGCTTCAGATGTTCTTTTATCCTGGAAAACGGCCAAAAGTCTGATGAAGCGAGGTTCGGGTTGTAAGGTGAATTGGGCAAAACATCTTGGAACTGCAGCTCCTTTAGTGCGGCGTTGGTCGCGTCAGCAGCCGCCCTCAATCATCTACGACGGCATACGAAGAGTATAGTGTAGTGGGATGCGGAAGTGCATTGCCGCCGGTGCGGACTAAATTCAAAAGTTACGTGCTGCTAGGAAAGAGGAGATTTCGAACTTTTATTCGGATGTACCGTCTTTCAATCCCATCGCTGAAAAAAAAAGTTACAACTGAGGAGGCACAACGTAGTAATTACACCTCGTACGGCAATCCTTTACTAGCTGGTGAATTAAAACGGCGATTCGAGCTAGTTAGTTCATTATTACGTTCAGAGCACCGAAACCACACAAGGACAATGATAAAGGAGACGAAAACGCGGCGCTGTTTTCGTCCTTTTTTATACTGTCCTTGTGTGGTTTCGGCGCTTTGAACGCGAATATACCTGCTGATGTTTTGTCTCGTCCAGTGTTGTCGATCGGGCCTCTACGACACTCCCGCTGTCGGCGGGGCGACCACTCGGCGAGCTTCACGGGGATCGCGTGTCAGTGTCCCACTGCGCCCGTCCGTGGCGTGTGGTTACCGCACTGGCGACGGCGAGGACCATTCGAATTCGTTTTGGCGGCTCTCGGTGGACACCATTCCAAAGCGAAACACACAGGGCGACGTCAGAGACACGGTGTCGACCATTTGGAGTCGCAGAAGGTCGATTCGCGTCGATTGACCTCGTTTTGGTATCAAAGGGAGGTGCACTGACCTGACGAAGTGGGGACGGCGAAACCCCCAAAACGCTTAGAACTCATTCCGTCTACATGTTCACCCGAATTTGTAAAATGGTGAATTGCTGGGCTAGTTGGCTATCTTCGTGTTTTTTCCGAGACAAGATGAGAGTGGTTGTGTGTGTGTGTGTGTGTGTGTGTGTGTGTGCGTGCGTGCGTGCGTGCGTGCGTGCGTGCGTGCGTGCGGCGTGCGTGCGTGCGTGCGTGCGTGCTGTGTGTGCGCGTGTGTGTGTGTGTGTGTGTGTGTGTGCGTGCGTGCGTGCGTGTGTGTGTGTGTGCGTGTGTGTGTGTGTGTGTGTGTGTGCGTGTGCGTGTGTGTGTGTGTGTGTGTGTGTGTGCGTGTGTGTGTGTGTGTGTGTGTGTGTGTGGGTCAGCAATAAAGCAAGGTACCCACCCCTTTCATAAACTTTGCTGCAGAAAACACTATTGTTTGTTGTCTGTGAATTGCGATAGTATTCATCGTGAGACTCAGAACGCTGCTCACTGTGAACACGACGACGCAAATTTTTAGTAAACACTTTATTTTATGAATGGTTTACGACGCCATCATTGACGTGAGCGTGACTGCAGCCCACCACTTTGAAATTGAGTGATTCCTTCGTCTCCGTAATCGCCTAAATTTTTGTCTTTGTGATATCGTTTGATGTTCAAGCTCTTTCCCTACTATAACGGCAGCTTCGTGTATGTTTCTTGTAATGTCTCTGTGTCATCGCTTAATGTTCAAGCTGTTTCATCACTATCATTGACCATGTACCACTCTTCTCACACCGATAATTGCCACGTAGCTTGGGCGCAAATGTGAATGTGTGCATACACTCTAAAAAAAGGGTGTAGCCCTTACGCCCCTTATCACATATACGACACCACAAAATTTCACTTCGACGTACAGCGCACTGACGTTGAACTGACGGCCTTAACTTTTACAAGAGGCTTGATGACCGGTGCGATGTAACGTATTAAACAACTAAACTACGTATCAAAGACTATCGAAAACAAACACTGAGGTTTTGCAGTAGGGTCAAAAATACTCCGATTTCTTTGTTTGCCGTCAGTCACACTTACTTTGGCTATTTCAATAAGTTGCACAACTCTGTTATCAAGCCGCTCGTGAAAGTTAGTAGCGTCGGTTAACGTCAGTGCGCTGTAAACCCAACTGAAGCTTTGGGGTGTCGTATGTGTGACAGGGGTGTAAACGCTACTGTAAACGCTACACCTTTTTTGTGTGTGTACCAGTGTTGCGGAGTTGCCACACCAGGAGTAGGAATGATTCCGGAATCATTCCGCACTTTCGCGACCCCTGAATGAAATGGCAATAAAATGGCGGAAGCGCTGGGAAGAATGGAATGGGAATGGAATTAGATGCCTTTTTCCAGGAACAGAGTGGGAATGGAATGGGGCCCGGTTCTTATGCGAGTTATGTCGATTATCACCTAGGGCCTACGGGTTAACGGCGCAATTCGCTAGCGCATGGTAAGTGTCTCTTGAAAGAGCATCATTGCACTGGACGTGACTGACGGCTTGATTGCCTCACTCGCTATATGCTCTTTCGAGGATGAAAATGGCGCGCCGTTAGTGAAGTAACCAAAACTGGATAGTTATAGACCTCTGCAAAGATCGCTTTTTGCGAGCTGCCATCTTTGTCTGCTATGAGAACGCCTTTTGAGCATGCGCAGTTGATCTTCTGTGCGCTATATCGGACGCTGCGCTTGCGTCCACAGCTCTGCGACTCGACATTTTTCGCCCGGGTGATAAGCGATCTAAAGGTCTATAGACGAACGAGGTGTCGTTCCTGGAGCCACGAGACGCGACAAAGCGGCTGACGTAATCATGCGCGATTGGCAAGTAGCTTCGAACCAGGTGTCGAACCGAACCAAAAACCGAAGCAAAACCGTGATTTTTAACAGAAACGAAACAAGACTGTAACCGAAATCAAACATTTGATAATAGGGAGTTTTCGTAGATCGTTTTTGCCGTTCCGCAACGTTCTCCGCAACCCGCTACGATACCCTGAACTCTACAGTCAAGGCCATCGGCGCGCAGCGGCGGAACGCGATGATCATCTAATCACCGGCGTTCCGCCACTGCTAGCTTTGCGCCTACTTCACGAGTGGCAACTCTGGTGCGCCCTCGAGTTTCCCACGAGCTTCAAGTTGTTCTAAAAAGAGTTGATTTAGTGGTTTTCGATAACGCTCAGTAAGTTTCAAATTGGAACCATATGTGTATTTTACTAATTAAAAAGTTATTTAACAAATTTTAATTAATATAGCCGACTTATTGAAAAGATTAGCCACCCGCATAATGTCTCCCTGGCTGTATAACTCACCTGCACAAACCGCATAAGCGCAACTTTCACAGCTGCTTTTTTCGACAAATCTGTAAAGCTTTAAAAAAAAAACTGCATAAATACATTTTTTTTTTGTATACCGGGGTACTTGTTGTTCATGACAAAATGCGACAGGGTCCTAACTACAGAAATCCCACGACGACAAAACGTCGGTGCGCATTCCTTTCGCGGTACCCACTGAAGACTCGCTGTCTTCGTCGCTTGTGCGGCGCTTTCGCTCAAAGTCTCTTGGCAAACTGCTTTTCTTTTTTGTTGTTGATGTTTTTGTCCCGACAAACTCGGCACACAGTCCCCTCGGCACCAATGCACTCTCGTTGTCCGCAGGGAAAAAAAACCTTTCGAGACGCCGGCAAAAGCATGAGCCGAATAAATAACGCCGCAATGGTCACCGCGGGAACGGCGCAGCAACGAGAAACAGCCAGGGCCCCCCAGTAACCAATCCGAAACAGAATAGTCGAAGAACCAAACAAAATAACCGAACAGAGCTCGGAAGCGCGGTTGGAAAAAAGAGGTGACATAACCCCCAAAGGGGTGAAGAAAGGCCCGCTTTCAGCGACCTCTCGCGGCAGTTCTGAATGGAGAGTGCGCGCTCACTTTCATGAATATGTTAATGAACCGGCCCGGCGTACTTTGCTCGTTACAAAATAAGGGTTTTTAATGAGCAGCAACCCGGTGTGAGTGCGTGTCTGCATACGTGCCGCTGTTTTTGTTTTACATTTCTTTTTTCGTTTTCTTAGGCAAGGGCCAGACCCGCTTCGAGGGGCTACGGTTCAATGCTTGTTTAATAATTCATTTTCGGAGTGGCGAACCAGGGCTCTGACCCAATACGGCGTTGATTAGAGTATCGCTCATCGTCTCGCGAATCTCTGCGTGTATGTGTGTGTGTGTGCGCGCGCGTCAATGCGCCAGTGTCGGCTTGCGTTCCTTCAAAGCCTTCTTCTATACTCAGAAAGCCTGGCAGGTCGAGGACGGAGCCATAGAGTGCCCGGTCGCAGATTTGGACCGCGAGGATCTGGTAGCACAGAGCATCAAAGAGCCATTTCTCGGGGAAGCTGGACGTCAGCGCACAGCTTTTGCAGCGACGAGGACCCGAAACACACTTGTTCGCTCGGGAGAAGTGTGTTTCGGCGTCTCGCCGCAGCGGGGCGCCAGTCACGTGGCTCTCCTCTCATCCGTTGTCTGCCGCTCCACCTTTTCCATTTCGGCGGTCGCTTCTCGTGGCGATCTGCCAGGCTTTGTCAGTGATATAGGAGGCTATGGTTCCTCCCGTTGCGTGAACCGCACGAATGCGGGTTTAGGCAAAAGCGACCTTAGGCATTTTCGCGTTTTACACGAGCAGGTTAGTGACAAACGCGAACGTTTGGCACTACGTTAGCAGCACAAATGGGCATATCCCACCCCGTTATGGTCTTAGGTTGCTTGCGCATGCCCGAGGCTCGCGAAACGCAGAAGCGTTACTGAAGGTAGTAAGCTCGCGCTAAAAGCAAAACAGCTAAAAACTATGAAAGCAGTCACACTTAGTGACTACTTGCTACTCAGCAAAATGGACAGCACCTAGAGAGAAAAACGCTGAACTGACTGAAACGCGTCCTTTAGCGATGTCTGCTCGTCACTTGTGGTTTCCGCGATTACATGTTGTCGGCGGCTGGTGCGATGGCTTGTTCCGGTGACTCATGTTGTTACTGTCGTATCCACGTGTTCTTAGGACGCTCCGAACACAACCTAGCGCTATCGCGTAATAACAGACATTAGCGGCTTTTAGCAAACCGTTCCGTGTTCCACGTACCGCGCTACCGGAGCACTTTGAAGCATGCTTCAGAGGCTCCGGTAGTGCAGTTGCGCGTGACATGTTAACGGTCTGCTCAATGAGGTGTAGAGGGCTTTAGAGCGATAAACTGGCAGCTGAAAGTGACCCCCAATGGCCGCCGCCATGTTGCACATTTTTGACCACTAGACGCGTGACCTTATACTTCTACATCTAAATTTTAAGTACAGCGCACGATTAATTGCTTATTGATCTTTGATAACAGTACTGACGAGATAAGTTATATTTTGTTAGTTTTAAGTCCAAAATGCGTTTTTACGACAAAAACTCGGGCAGCTTCGCAATGCCACCGCTGATGATGCCTTCAGCCGCGGTGCTGTATTTTGGGTTTTTATCGGAGCTAGACACTTTTCTGTGGGGCTAACAGTATCGAAAAATTAGTTTATCGTGTTTTTTACAGCGATCGCGATACAAATCTCGGCTCTGTTTTGCGTCAAAGCCTCAGGATATGGTACGGTGACGTATTTAGCAGTCAAAATTGTACAACATGGCGGCAGCCAAGTGGGGTCACTTTTGCCTGGTGAACGGGATACCAGTTTATCACTCTAAGCCCCTTTACCTCGTTGGGTCTCCCAAAAGTCCCTGTTGTGCGTTTACCAACGTTCATCAGCACCGCGGTTCTTCCGTCGCTTTCCCGAAGAAGATCAAGACTCTGGAAGCTCGCGTCCACCAACACACCGCCGCAGGTTTGAAACGTAGTCGCAATAAAAATCGGGGCAAACCATTTTGTGTCTAACGCTTGCCTGCTGAAATTCCGAGCGTTGTGCGTTGTTGAGCTGGCACATACCACGGCACGACCTGTCTAAGATCACCATATTTGCCCGATAGTGGCGAGACCCATATTGGTCGCTAGAGTCGCTGATAGTATTAATGATTCAAGCTTTAGAAACGCAAAATAAATCTGAAAATTGTTTAAAAGAATCTTCGTAAGCTTTCTGGCTGTTGGTCAGTCTGGCACACATTACTCTGAAAAAGTAATTGATGAAAATTACAATTACTTTTGGCTATAAAGTATTAAAGTATATTACTTTATTACTTGTGAGGAAAAGGAATTGGCCAATACTTGAAGAAATTAACTGTCTTCTTCCTTCTCAAATTGACAGATTTTCTTGCCGGTTTAAAAACGATGGGTTTTTCGTAGTGTCCTTTACCGGATTAGCATCACCGAATTCTACACTACTTATCTTCGTAATGCCTTGAATTTTAGTGAACCATCCTCTTGTCAAACACTCGGTTCGAAGATTCCTTGGTAGGAAAGTGGTGCAAAGGGCGCCGTTAGAAAGAGGAGGGTAAAATCGTAATGGTTACGAGTAAAATTATTACTTCAAAAAGTAATCAGCTCACTCTTGCGATTACTTCCTGATAAATGTAATCAAACGATTAAAAAATTTCCTCAAAAAGTACTCGATTACAAATAATTCGACAATTTGTATTGAGTACTGTAGAACCGTAGAAGTCTGAGAGTGCTGATAAAAGAGCATGCGATAGTAATTTTGATTCATTGCAGCTGTTCAGAAGCCCGCTGAGTTCGAAGTTCTTGGTCCGGCTCAGTTAAGCGCTGTTTTTGCGCCAATTCTAGCTACACACCAGTTCAAGTTTTATACCAAGGTTATCGTGAAAATCAAATTGATGTGCGCCCATACAACAGACTGTGGTTTTCCCCCTAAATTTAGCTATCGAGCCGCGACAGATCGACGCATACGTAATCTCAAGGTAGAGCAACCTTAAAAATGCTGTCGGAGTTTTTTTTTTTTTAATTGGTGGTCGTTTGTTTATGCGGCAGCGTGTGCGTGTGCTTCAGCATGCGTGTGGAAGGGGGGGGGTGAAAGGGCCTTCCCCCCCCTCTTTCACTGCCAGGAAGCACCCCCCCCCCCCGCTCCCTGAGCACTGCACCCGGGGAGGTCCACTCACCTAATAACGCTACTGCTACAAAAAAAAAAAAACTTTTGGTCGTAAAAGAATTTTTAGGGGTTCTTCGGCTTGTCCATATTTTGCACCCTAAAAGTTCTTTCGAGCACCCCTAAAAGGGTTCTTCGTGAAAAACGTACAAGGGGCTCTTTGTAGCTCAATTTTTGATGGGAGAGAGTTCTTCATGGCCCGGTTGCGTTTCTAGTGCGCCAAAGGCCGAAAGTGCTTGAGGCGAAACCGTTTTTCTCAAGCGGAAACAGTTTTTGGGGCGTCAAAAAAACTTTCAAAAACAGATTTTTTTTAATTTTTAAATGCACCTTTCACCCAAACAAGTGGGTGAACAAACGTAGCGCACCGAGATAGTACCCTGCCTCGTCTTTTCTTTGTCCGTGTCTAGTAGAGCTGTTTTACCCCGAAACGGTAATCAACCGACTAGCCCAAACAAAGCTTTTATCATAGCATTGCTTACTTCCATCATAAGCGATGGTGGATATAAAGAATAAAAGCTGCTTTTATTCAGATCGAAAACAAGAAGTCTCACAAACTTATCGCAAATCGTGCATGAATTTTCCAACAAACATTCAAGAAGCTATGACTTATAGAAGGTGCATACAAGTTCTTATGCGATCTTCAACGTTCCCAGACGCTGATCAGACACATCTATATCATTGTTCTTACTAGGATGTCTCGTTGCGCAACTAACAAACGTCTTCCGCGGAGTCTAATGTTGCGGCGTCTTAAAAATACTCTTCTCCTTTGAGCGTTTTTACTTTATTATAGTATTTCCGTCGCGTTTTGCTTAATGGTTTCCGCGCCCTCAGCTGCCGAAGAGGAAACAAAAAACAACGGCCAACGACGCCGCTCCGCCTTTCACGAAACATCATTTTGATCTCGCGTGAGGAGCGAGCGCGTGCGATCACTCACCGAACACCGGAAATCTGAACTGCACTACTGGGGGAAAAAAAAAAATAGCGAAGCACCGAGGGGCGGAAACTAGCGTGCAACGCTTGTGAACCGGAAGAGTTTTACGGCCTGGAAAGGAACCGAAATTCCATTTTCCGGCTCCTTTTACGGTAGCTTAGGTCCAGCCAGGAACATTTCGCATTTGGATGGTGCGAGAAAACGGCCAGAGGAAAGCCGCGCAAGCGCACTGCGATCCCTTCGTCACACGTTCCCGTAGATACCCGATCTTAAGGAGTGAAGAGATAACGAATAACAATAGACCCTTTTAGAAATCTAGTGTTATCTGGTGGTTCACGAAGCAATTTCAAGTTCGACAAACTAGTGGAACCGCATTACACTGGGCATCGTCACTTTCGCACGTCAATGGCAGATGAGAATTGGTTCTTCGATCACGTCATCATTCTTTCTTGATTTGTTGTAGTTTTGATGGTGCGAACATTCTAACTGACCAGTGCGAAGTGGCAACCCATAAGTCCTTCGACTAAATTTATCGCAATCGCGAGGCTTGAGAGCAAAAATCGTGCCAGAAGATTGATTGGGCCACGCTCCGAAACAAACGTTTACGTATCCGTTGTGTCTGATTCGTGGGTCGTGTAGTACTGACGTCTCGAACGTACAGGTCTCACGTATCCTCCGCTTGGTAATATCTTCGACTTCTTCCCACGTAATCCTCAAGAAGGCCCCCATGTGTTTAACACAGATGCCACACACTGATATGATCATAGTGATCAAAGTTGCCGGACTGAATTTCGAAAAGGGTCTATTGCTGCCTTGAAATAGAGGACCCGGAAATTCGTCGGAACAAATAAAAAAAGTATTTAGGAGAAAGTTAAAACAAAATGAAAAAAATATTATAGAGTTAAAAACACTATCGGTTCACTGGACCAGAAGCCACGCGCCACGCGACAAAAAGAAAACAAGAAAAAGAAAAACGAAAGAGAACAGACTTTAGCTTGCAATGTCTTCTTGAGACTCGACAAAAGAATAGAGAGCTTCAATAAAGAAAGATGGGCAGTCGTTGTGTAGAAGGTGATCGCCGAACATCAAAGACTTGTTTTGATGTGTGCTCTCCAGTTTAAAAATAGCGCAAAAAGAAAAACAACGAAAGAAAGGAGTTCATGCCGCCGCTGACACGGGAAACTCAACAGCAAGAAGACAAAGACAAGTCGCACAAAGAGAACGGAACAGTTGCTGCGGATCTCGGTTCCCCGAGATGCCGGGAGGAAGGGGGGATAAAACTGTGGAACGCAACTCCGCAGACTTATATTGGGAATTCCGAAACCAATCGCAGGGAAGAGGGCAGCGGGAGATGGAGCGAGAGCCCCTGTAAAGCGATCTTCCCTGTGGATTGACTCGTTATGCGGGGAAGACGGCGCTGCGGGGTGAAGCGGAATAGGTAAGCAGCTCTGACGGGTTCGTTCTGGTGCGCGTGTCGTTCCCTGTCTCGTCGCCTGCTGTCGAAATGCACGTTCTCACAAATGTTTGCGCTGACGCGCGTAGAGAGAACTTGTTTTGAGAGCTACGGATACATCTCCGTAGAGATTTGGTGTGTGTGTGTTTGGTGCCTCGTTTCACGATAAAGCAGTCCAAATAAAATCTTGGAACGAAGTATGCAAGAAAAGAAAGTGATGTGGATCATGTGACTCAAGCCAGACGACGGAATAGCTCCGAATCACTTCGGTCGGGCCGTTCGCATCCGAAACAAGAGACAGTTTGTATCTCATCATCGAAGCAATTCAAAATGTTTGAGGGGCCCCTCCGTGGAGAATGTCGGCCAATTGCGTTTCTCGTCAGTCGAACGAGATTGCGGTGCCTATCTCACAAGATTGGATTCTGCTTGGCAAAGTAAACAGATCGTAGGAACGAACGAGTCAATTGTAAGGACATCACTGCTCGCGGGTTTATTACATGGATGGATGTCGAGTGTTTTATTAACGCGACTATGAAGTGTACGAGCTTAAACATACTCTGGGTTGAGACAACTGTTATTTTTATCCCTTGTTGCGTACTGTGCACGAGGAACAAGCCTATTCTTCGCACGTTAGTTGTGGCCTTTTATCTCACAAGTGCGTCTCTGATGAACGCAACACGCGATTCGTGTGCAACGCAGATCACCTGCGGGGCGATCGTAGGATGGAACAAGAGCCTGTTCGCTTGGAAGCAATTATCGCAGGTTGTGCCTCTGCTTGGAACTGAATCACGTTACGGATGGCAATAGATATTCTTAATAGACAAGAGACGTCGTTCAATTGAGCACGCAGGTTGTACAGTCGGCGCTAAAATAAATTAGTGCAAGTGATCGACTGTCGGAGCAGTGAAACCGCCGTGCGCGGCGTTACGTTGTCGCGAATATACAGAGAGCGAGAGTGGTCGGGTCATTCAAAGCTTTCACTATTGGGGGTGCTCAGAAAAGCAGGTATTGTTTGCAAATAAGTTTTGTTTACAAGATTAATAGTGTCATTCACGATACTTGGCAGTTCGACGTCTTAATAGACCCTAATAAGCATAAAGCAGTCATTAAAAAAGAATATATCGTTGCTCTCAACAAGCAATCAGAAATAGATTCTGTGTCGACAGTCGCGTATGGCCTGTAAAGGCATGAGGCAAAAAAAAAACGGCGTTCTAAAAGCGCGTTTTGTGAACAGGTGCTGCTGTCTTCCAGCCTTCCATGTGCTATAAGGATAATACCCGCCAGGCAGTCTGGTTCCTGCCGAGTTTGGGTGACTGCAGCGCCACGCATCGCTTTCCGTCGGCCCCGCAATCGCTCCTTTGTGCTAATCTCTTTTTCTGCCGACTGAAGCAAGGGGTAAAAATTGTTTTACGGGGAATATGATAATTTAAAAAATGTGTTCGCGTGTAGTGATCAGTGCGTTTCTTTTCTATTCAGCGAAGAAAAGCCAACATTAATGAAAGTGAGAATTCAGTGTGGCATCCGTAGTCTCTGGTGACACAACAAATGTAGCGCCGGTGTCACCTCGCGGCGCTAGATGTCTGATATTCGCAAAAGCGAAAAGCTAGCCCGGCGTCTGTATGTTTATATCGTAGCGTGGAGCAGATTAACTCGAGTGTGAAACTCTTTAAAAGTATACATAACGTAGGTAAAGTATCGTAAGCCAAGCGTAGCCAGCTTTCAACTTTGGTACTCTTTAAAAGTGTTTATTTAAAGAAAGGGGAAAACTCCACGGCAAAATTGTCTACCCATTATCCTTGTTTGCACTCGCCGAGAAAGATTTCAGTTCGCTTTAATATTTGAAGTCAGAAACAAAATAAAATTTATTACATATTTCCCAACTCTGTTCTAGTGACATAAACGCGCATAATTTCTGTACATAAAAAAAAATCAGAGGGCGAAACATTCCAAGCGTTAACGTGCAATACGGGTTGATTCTGTAAAGGCAACAAACTCACAAAAAAGAACAGTTGTTTCACTCGTGCGTGTTTTCTTTCTTGCACAAACATGTTGCTGCACACTTTTAAACATACAGCGGTTTAACACATGCAAGCAAACGTCCCACTCTGGTGCTCTTGTAATATGGCGCGGCAAACCAAAATTTTGATATCACTAGGTTTCTCTTTCAAATAAAATCTTTCGCTTCCTAGAAAGTTTGCACGTTAAGACACCTAAAATTTCGATCGCATAAAACAAAATAAAAACACCTCTTAATCAGAAGAAAGGCAAGCGCGAAACACAAAAATACTTCTGACCAAAAACAAAAACAAAAAAGAAGCGCGGCTCAGATAACAAAAAAAAAACTAAATTCGCGACTTACTCTTCGAAACATAACGTGGCATAGGCATGACGGGTGGAATCTAATATAAACTGAAATAAGAACGAAAACAAACAACAACAACAAAAAAAAATCCGATCGAGATTCACGACACGGATAAGCCATCAGTCGTTGACGCTCAAAGGCGCTCGCCCTACGTCTTAGTCTTTTTTTTTCTCCTAATTTATTGTATTTGTTTTATTTTATTATTTGACAGAAACTGGCGCGAGAAACGAGCGCTCAAGGCCTCTTCGGAGTTTTCTGATCCGACAACTTCCCCGAAGAGAGCGCTCCTCGTCGGTGAAACCGGTCTCGCGGCCCTCAGTGCCGAGCAGCAAACACTCTCGCGTGCATTACCATATTTTGTTAAGACAGTAACTGAGACCGATATTGAATAAATTAATATTCGTGAAAAAAAAAGAGATGATCATAGTTAATGAAGCTCGAACCACTAAACTAAACAGAAACTTTCACAAGATCAACAGACAAAACGTTGTTGTTGTTGCCGTTGTTTCAGAGAGAGAGAGAGAGAGAGTGTGTGTGTATGTGTGTGTGTGTGTGTGTGTGCGTGTGTGCGTGTGCGTGTGCGTGTGTGTGCGTGTGTGTGTGTGCGTGTGTGTGTGTGCGTGTGTGGGTGGTGGTGTGTGTGTGTGTGAGAGAGATTACGTTATTCCGGATGAGGCAAAATACATTGGCCGCGTGTTTTAATAAATTCATAATACGCATCATAAATATTTATATACGCAAAAAAGCAAAGAAAGCAAACAAGTACTTTTTTTTTCTCGGGCAAGTGTGATTCCACTATTCTGATTCTGAGTTACACTTTTGCCACATGGTAAAGTTTCAGTGCAATGGATTGTCATTACCCGATGGGTCTGAGAGCGCGCGCCACCCTTGGTGCACGAGCGACACCTCGTTGTTAAAATCACGACATGATTCATCAAGGCCTGTCCAGCCTGAAAATTGCGATCGTATAGGTCTCCACGCCTCGCGCAATTTCACGTCCCTTCGCTTACGCCACGAAATTATCAAACCAAAATAACTACGATTTTACACCCCAAAAGAAATAATTCGAGAAACAGAGATTTTGCTAGACAGATACTATCGAGACCAGTTATAAAGAAGTCAAGAAGAATCGGAAATCGCTTCGCTATATCCGCTTCTTCGTTATATATAAACTCATAAAAATAACATGAAAAAAAAAAGCTAACACGGGTTGTCACGGTCACATGTTTATCGAGCATGCAAAAAGCGGTCGAGGCTTCCCTGCAGGCGTCCTCCGCTAGATCTGAGTCGCTTCTCGCCAACTGCGAGAAGCTCCAATCGAAAAAAGGTCCTGCTACGTACGGACCGTGTCGACAGCTGCGACGGCCCCGCGGAGGAGGCCACCGGTGGACGGCATTCTGCACGTTTATGCGCACTCCGTTGAGGATGGCACGCTTTTCATTCAAGCAGATTGCCTTCGTCTTCGCCGTCGAGGTGCCGGCGCTGCCGGGACTCTCCATCGTTGAGTGGCGATGACTCCCCGAATCGGTGCTCGAGCGAAGCAGACTTTCGCGCGAGAGCGACCTCACCGACCAGACGCCGACACGGACCACGAAGCAAACAAAGACGCGCGCACGGCACCGAGTTCGCGCTCAAGCTTGTCTGTCGTCGGTATAGGGAGCCTGGATTTAAGAGACGGGGCAACTGCTCAATTGGGTTCAAGTGGTTTGCGCGCCGCCTTTGCAAAACGAGCTGCAGCATGCAAGGGGTGAAAACTCAAAAGCGTTCACCCTCTGCAAACGAGTCCGCCTCTCCGCCCAGTTTCCTCGCCACACTGGCTACGCGACAATCAAAAGCAGTCGTACTTACGGCTCGCTCTCTTAAATCTAGGCTCTCTCCGTCATCTCCGCCGGTACGTTGTCGCGTCGCACGCGGCTTCTCCGCGTGCGATGCGGTAAAGCCGCTTCCCAGATTAGGAGCGGGGAGCAGACGACGTTGCAGAGACTGCCGCCGGTGGCCTTTCCAGCATCTTCTGCAGCCTGTTCTGGGTGGCTTCTGGGTCCCGGCAGCAAAGTGCGACGGTCCGAGACCTAATAAACTTTCCGAACATTATTTTTTTAATTATCACAAAATGTTTTCTCGCTAATCCGCGGGAGCCGCTCAATTTCATTCGCTAAAAATAAACAGAAATGCATTGAAAAAGTACACACGTGAATGAGAAATCGTGATCGCTTCGCTGTAACCGCTATTTCGTTATAACCGACTTCGTTATAACCGGTCTCGACAGTAGTCGTGTTTTCGTCACTCGCCGAAGCCTATGACGTAACAGGATACTACAGCCAGTAATCTTGACGTCACGCCTTTCTGGGTTCCCCTTTCTACCAACGTTGATTCAATGTAGCGATTCAGGCGAGTTAGTTCATGATTACAAACTGGTGGCAGCGCGCAGAAAATACACGGACAAAAGGACGCTATGGCAGTGTAATTGTTTACCTCGTTTTTTTTTGTTTTGTTTTTTTATTAAACGTTAAGGTGAAGTCTGGCGCTCGTCCTGTTCCTTCCTCCCCTTGTCCGCGTATTTTTTGCCCGCTGTGACCAGTTTGTAACCAACGCTGAGGCGCTTTGAGAAGTTCGTACCCGCCAACAAGCGGGACGGCGGGAATGGAAGCAATCTATAAATGGCGAGGAGGACGGAGAAAGCAGCGCCCTAAAGAGACAGCACCCTGATCCTGTTACGCCACGGCTCGTTTATCGAGAGAGTCGCAATACGGGAACTTTTAAAGGTGTTTTATACTCCTTTATTCTTCAAATCGCAAGCTTACATTCCGTGGACACTTCCCCGGGGTAGGTCCTGGTACCGGTCCCGAGGTTTTTATACGAAACTAACGACCACCATTTTAGGCTAGAGGGGCCATTTTTAATGTCATTCGATGAAAGTGACGATAAATGTTGCCGCGTGGCTGAGGGGTATGCGCCGCGCAAGTGTCGTTCTGCTTCTTGCCCAGGGGTTGCGATGATGTCAGAACACCGAGCTCTTATTGGCTGATTGAAAACAAAAATAGGGGGTAGACCTTGAGGCGCTTTGAAGTCTACCGACAATCCTTTCAATCAAAGCCAATCAAAGCTCGGCGTGACGTCACGGCCACTCCTGCGCAAGAAGCAAATGACTCTCTCTCCGCATTATAATCACCGAAAGTTTACGAAATGCAGGGCGTGGTTTATAGTGGCTCACGATTCTTGCTCTCCGATTCATTCTTTGCCGTCGTACTTTTGCTCATGGAGCAATCTCATCGGCTGCGGTGAGATATATTCATGCTCTGGACTCGGCACCCACTGCGTTTCTCAGGTTATCGTTGACCCTACACTCAAAGAAATCTGGAGCGTCTGCTCCAGATTCATTACCCTCTCTACCAGATTTATTATCCTCTCTACCATGTGTGATGCTACTCTGCGCTTGAGTGTCACGCGCACTGTCGACCTAGCGCGGCTACCGTGAGTGCGCAGTGAAATGGATGAAAATTGCGTGCTTCTAATGTCTGCGTGTGCATGTGCGTGAATTTGCACGCGTCTGTGTTTGTCGTGCTTATAAGTTCGAACGAGTGTATGCGTGTTGTTACGTGGATGGATAAACAGTCGGTGCATTTACCCTGCGGACAAAGCGAGCGCATTGTTTGGCAGATCGAATGACGAAGCATAGCACATTGTCCAGATGATGCGTTATGCCTTGATCTGAAAAATAAATTAATTTTTAGGACATAACTACCGCTTCTTGTCGTCACAACACTCGAACATGCCGGTACATTCATAAATAAAATAATAATTAAGACAACATTGAAAACGGTCAAAAGAACAAAGACAAACATAAAAACAATGAAACAAAAAAAAGACTTCCTGAATTCTTGAAATGACTTTCAGTGCACAGGCGAGATGGTGCTAGCTACCATGTTGTTTAACACTTGAGACTGTAGTGCAGGAAAAAAAAACTTTTAGACGAAGGACGTTCCCTTTGGTGTTTGTTCCTTCGTCTAAAAGTTTTTTTTTTCTTTTTATGCATCACAGGTATTAAACAACATGATTCGTGATTTTCTTTTTTTAGATGCTGAGTTGATATTTAGAAGACTTGCCTACCGCACGCCCCACAAATATTTTTCGCGCATGCTTGTTTGTTTCTATGTAGTTTAATATCTGCCAGTGACAATTTTCTATTTATCAGGCTTACAAAAAGCCGGCCTGCCATTCATTTTTAATACCAGCATTATGTCAACATCAGATATTTTTTTGTGTGTTTTTCAAAAGCCGTTTTTGAACTGTATCCTCGTCTATGCATCCACTTAATGACATTTTTGTCAGTATTTATTCGCTTCCTAAACGAACAAACAAGCAAGGTGATTTCTTTCAGCACGCATTAATCTTTATGACAGGTGTGTCTCATGTTTTTGTTTTCAAACACCAGGAGCAAAAAAATTTGTTTTCAATCGCCAATGACGCAAAAAAAAAAAGGATGAAACCGATGATCTAAAGCAGTAAGTCATTTTAAATAAACTTCTCTCCATCGCATAAGCTGTGATATAATGTTTCTTCTTACAATTAGTGATACTATGCGAAACCTCCATTTAAATATAGTTACCGTAAAAGTGGACCTTTTAAACGTACTCGGCACCCAAATTTGTTTTACTACCTTTGTAGTTTCGCAGCGCAGCTCTCTTCCATTTCTGATCTAAGGCAACGCGGGATAGGTATCTATTTCAATTAAGACACCCGACCGTCTAATTGACGTCCCTGCCGTAAAAAAAAAATAAAACTTAAAAAATGCGGATGAAGAAATGAACTTTCTAATGTAATACCCCCTCGTTTTGACACAGTGTTTTCTTTACTGTAGCTACGTTGTTAAGTCTGTTTTTTTTTCCAGAATTTTTTTTACTCACGAAGACAGGTTCACCACAAAGTTTCTCAGAGTTCAAAATATGACAGTTTAAAGCAAACGTGAACAAGTTTTGAATAAATTATTTCGGTGTCCACGCGCTCGGACGCGTTTTCCCGTTAAAACTCGTTCGTTCTTTTTTCTTTCTTTTTTTATTTTTGACATAAATTTATTTTTGTGTAGTATTAGAAAAACAAAAAAGGGCTACACATATAGATATGAAAAGGACGTGTACTCTAAGAGGTTACATATATGAATATATATAGAGAGAGAAAGTGTGAAAGTGTATGTGCCCTGGATGTATACGTATGTGCTGAACCAGGAGCATCATCTTTCTTCCAGTTCGACCGCGCCGAGAAAGGGCGCCGAATATTTATATTCATTAGCGACCCCAAACCTGCCCAAAAGGACTGGGACCGGGCAAAAACCAAACAAAATCTCCGACCGCCATAATTTGGAAAGAGAGAGAAAACAAAATGAAATAAATCAAGCCAATCTCAATATAAAAAAAAAATCACAGAAACAAAACAAAAAAGTTGGAACGCAGGATGAAACGAACGAAACGATGCTCGAGACCGAAAGGACATTTCTTCTCGGTAACAGTGTAATGAAATTAAGTGTTCGCTTCGCGTTAATGGGTAAAAAATGGCTCTCCGCCGCGCTCCGTAAGAACAAATCGAATTTAATTGTGGCGGCTCGCGCATAATGATGAATCGCGATTGCCCGTAGGCGAGCGGAAGTTATAAGCGTGCACTAGCTCCCATCTCCGTGTGCTTTGAGTTTATGCTTACGCGATCCTAGTACGTTCCGTTTGAATTTCCGAGTTATTTATTTATTTGTTTTGCAGGGGCTGAGACGTGGAGAGCATTAAAATTAAGGAAATTAAAAGGCTAATTTGACTCACAATAAGCAGCACGATAATAAAAAAAATTAATTCAGTGCGTTTTTTTTTATCGATACACTCGGCAAATGAATTGCTGCAATATACCGTCGGATATAGATTCAGACCACATGTGTTTGTATAATTTTTGTTTTATAAAAAAAAAAGTTCGTCTGCGGCGTACTGGCATGGACGGCCCCGTTTCGCTACTGTCGAGGTAGCGGCCGACGGCCGAGCGCACGCTCTCGCGAAGTCGCCGCGCCGCGCTGAGCTCGGCCGTGCAGCCTCTCCGGAGTTTGCCCGTGCGAGCTCTGCGGCCTGCTGCTGCCTCTTACCGGGTGCCGGGCCGCTGCGTGCGCTGCGCCGCCATGGAGAGGGCTTCGCTGGTGGCGTTTCCATGGAACTAAACCGCTCGAGAGCCAATGGAAGCCTCGTTCCTTGAAACTATGAAGCGCGCCAGCCTATCCATCAGATTTCCGCTACGGACGACAGGCTTCGCTCAACTGGGACAAGGGAAGGTGCCGTTTGGCTCGGCTTCAGAAACTGATGACACCGGTTTGCTCAATGGGACAGTTAATGCTTTCGCATTAAGATTAGGTTTATAAATCTTGAATCCAAATAAAGTCAGCACTGGCCGCCTCGTTTCTACACACACTCGGATTGGATGGCCGTTGCTTCGCCACTTTTCACGGGAGCCTGCACATTTTGTCGTCGGCTTCCCCGCAATGAGGGTACATCATAGGTAGAGCCAGCTTTACAGTACGTTCCCACTTAATTAATTCGCTAATAATTCGTGCAAAGGACAAGAACAAGACAAAGATACGAACAGGAAATGCGCTTTTTCGTCGATAAAGCGTATTTTCGTTTTGGCCCTGTCAATCCCCCTAATTAATTTTGATTTTGATTCTTACTCAAGGTGCGGCATGTGCGCGCGCGCGTGCGAGCGTTACATGCATACATGTTATATACACGTGTAAATGAGGGCGTGTGCCCGTATTTGTGCGCATGTGTCAAATCCGCCCACTCCAGGTCAATCCAGATTTTAATTTTAAGTAGCGTGTCATCCGTGCTACACACCGTTGCGAACGTAGCGTTCTGACACGAGCTCATTGGCGACGATTAGAGAGCCTAGATTGGAGAGAAGGTCCATCTCAGCGTTCGCAATTCAGTGGCGTACACCTCTAGCGGAGATTAGTCGCAAGTGCGCATGCGCTGCGTTTTCGCGCGGCGAGGAAGAAATCAGACGAAACGATGAAGACGCTGGCAGGCGACCAACGCTTTTAGCGCCCCCTCGGAGCCCGTATTGCAAGCGCGTCCCGTAAATCACGTGACCCCAATCGGACCATTGGAAATTCTCCGCAATACGGGCTCACTGGCGACGATATGTTCCGGTGGCGCCCACGCGTGGATCCCACGTCTGATGTCAAAAGCAAAATTAGAAGTCACGAAATACAGCTTCAATGGTGCGTGTAACAAATATCACGGTGGTAGCAACCTGTGTGCCGAGAACCTGAGGGAAAGAAGATGAGAGTGCGCGGGGACTTAAGAACGCCGATCTCTAAAGGGGGGGGGCATGCCCTCCCCCCCGAAATTTTTTAATCTGCTGGGGCCTTCTCTTCCCCCTCCCACTCATACAGCATTTTGTCATGGTCAGAACGCCGAGCTCTTATTGGATGACTGAAAAAAATAGTGGGTAGACCTCGAGGCATCTAGGATTGATGTCTACCCACTATCGTTTCAGTCAAAGCCAATCAGAGCTCGGCTTCTTTCCGACGCCAAAGCAACCCCTGCGCAGCAAACAGACGACTTGCTCTCCGCATCGCTGCCTTAGTCTTCACTACACTCGTCGAAGGCGTTAGAAGGTGGAACGCTGGCGTCTGGAGTTTGACTCTCGCCTTCGAACGCCTTCGACGGGTGCAGTGGAGACAAAGGCAGCTTGCTTTAGGCCTACCCACTAATCATTCCAATCAAAGATCGGCGTTCTGACGTCACTGCGAGCTCTCGTCTTCTGCTCTTCCTCACTTTCTCACCGCATGCTCCCTCTCACAAACATATGCAGTGAGACCAAGGCGCGGGCGCGAGCGCCTGAATTTGGAAAGGGCCTTCGACGTCCGAGTTCTCGTGTAAACAAAATATTCTATTGGGGTAGTTTTACGTGGCGGTGCCTTTGTATGAACCGTGGACATTTGAGAAATGAAGTATAGAGTCCTCGCGGCCTTAGACCAACGTCGTCGAAGTTGACAGTCTGATATTGCTCTCGTTTCTGTCGATGAAAGAATAATTGATCCTACCGAAGACGTCACAGTGAGCGTCTGGCCAATCGTGGAGGGTCAACCATGGCAGCTATTTTCGTCGCGCACGCTGCCAGTGGTGTGCAGGCGCTCAGGCACCATGCCGCGAGACTGGAAAGCTCGTTGCAGCGCGTGTTTTATTGTCGGGGTAGAAAAGCGACGGCGACCAGATCCCCCCCCCTAATTTCAGTCGTCTGCACAAACCAGAGAGAAACGAAAAGAAACAAAACAAAATCGAAACAGATAAATCTCACTTCCCGCCGTCTGCCTCGCTCGCTCGACCAATCTACCGGCCGGGGCCGGGGTACATAAATCCGAGCCCGGCAACGAAAAACGAGCCCGCCAGTTGGGCAAGAAAGTATACTACCTGCCCAGACAACGCGGGCCATTTCTCGGAAGTCCACCGGGTCGGTCCCTGCGCCTGCGCAGAGGCCCCGATCCAGCTCCGGGGTGCCCACCACGAGGGGGGGGGGGGGGGAGACGCAGTCGGAGTGGGCGTCGGCCCGCAATTATCAAATGGGACGCACGTGTGGAAGAAGAGGCGGGGAGGCCCGCGTGTGTGTGTGTGTCCTTTCAACGTTTTCGCTTAGTGTGACACCCGGCTGTTCTTCTCGTAATGTAGACACCACGCCCAGATCATCGTTTGGAGGGCGGCCGAGGCTACCGGTCTGGACACGCTGGGGTATGTATAAGAACGCGGGCTGGGGTAGCGTTGGGGGTCATTGGTCTTGTCTCCGGGTGGGGGCACCACGCGCGCTCTTTGCCACGTGATTTCTGTCAGACTTTAGCTGCGCCTTAGATGCCTTCTGTTCTTACGCCTTCCTTAATATTCATTTAAGTGGAGGATTTTGTTTCCGATGTCTTTAGCTGACTTTAGATAGAATAATTTACTTCAGAAAACGGTACTTTTTGCAGGCGGCCGAGAATACTGACATCCCTCCCCTGCTTGAGCATCTGTGCCAAAATTTTCCGTTCTAGAGGTTTTTTGGGGTTTTTGTTTCGCGTAGCGCCAAATTTAGCAATTTCTTGAGTCCCGAAATCGTGTTTTGTTATGTTTTTTCTAGATAAACGTCGGTTGGTTGAAGAGGAAGGGCTCTTGCCAAAACGTTACGTTATTAAAGTCCCTGTTGGTATTCAAATTCATCTGAACGTCTTTAATTTTCTCATGATAGATAGTATCCAGTACATTCACGTTATCATGCAAAGACATCTGAGATACTTTGAACAAAAAACGTTATCAAAAAACTGTCTAAAGCTGAATACTCACGTCGAGATTCCGTTCATTCTGAAATAAAATACAAAAAAAGAAGAAACGATCGAACGTTTAAAAGTTGTCGTCATCCGTACAAAAGGCCAGTCTGTTTGGAGGCAGACTCAAAATTGCCTAATGTAAGCGCCCTAAAAACCGCTGATCCACGAGCGATGCTTACACGCACGTTGTTACGAAGGCACACGTGAAAGGTCGACAACGGTTGGACGCTGGGCGTAGGCTCTTCCGATAACCGACTAAAACGAGACAAATGGTCGAAAGGTAAAAGAGTTAACGGGGGAAAAAAAGGAAACAAAAAGGAGTGCTCCGCATGGTAATGGTCCTGTATCCGACCGGCGACATTCACGGCCGAAGAGAAACAAAGAAAAAGAAAGAGAGAGAGCCATTCCTCGGCTATCCCCAGTCGTCAAGCGCGGTCTCTCTAATCTGGATGGCACTGACGAAATAAGGGGTCCCATTAAACGTTACACAGTGCTAAAACGAAACAAAAAGGAAAACGAGAAAGAAGGGGTCGCGAAGCTGAAAGCGGGACTGAAAGAAGTTAGGAGGAAAAAAAAAAGGGGTGGGAGGAGGAACACGTCACACTAAAAGCCATTTAGTCGAGCGATAATCGCGGTCCGCCATCGCTGTGTCCCGGCGACTATCGGAGTGCTCCGAGTGCTCCGGCGAGAGAAGGGAGCTCTCCCTACACGCCGTCGTGGCTTGTAACGTTCTGGGGAGACGGGTTGGTTGTTTCTACCACACTTTATGTAACGTGTTACAAGTCACGCGTTCCTGTCACCGACAGTAATTACTTTCTTTTCTTTCTGTAACGAAGAAACTACTTTTGGTTACTTTTTAGGATTAGGAAGGCGTAAGGTATTTTCTTTACCTTTTGATGGAGTGGTGAGTAACGGAATTTAGTTACTTGTGAAGGGGAGCGTGTACAATAGAGGTGCCCAACGTATAGCTTTCACCCCAGCTCGCGTCTGTAATTCGCAGGGTAAGAAGACGCTAGATAGTCCCTAAAAAGATGCGCACAATATATACATCAGTATAGACGCTTTACACAAGCGCAAATCTACAGCCGCCATTGCTGACCTTCTTTTGTCATACCGAGACACCGAGCCACTGAAACGGGTGTCGACGGGCTTCTACAAAGGTCAATGCTGAGGAGAGAGACACAATATAATCTAAGAGGACAATAACCTGGCCTGCTAAGGTAATGATGAAGTGAAGTAAACGGAATAAGAGGAAACAAAAACTGAAGATCCGTTATGGCGGTGCCCCTGCAGAGCTGCTGCAAAGGGTCTATAGTCAATGTTTATAATGGAATTAAATGCAAAGGTGCAAGCGAGCTGGACGACAATGACGTCGTCATGGTCAATGTTATCCCCGAATTAACGCGTTAAACAGCGAGGAATACCTGTTAACGACGGCAGATATTGAAATTGGCTACTGGTTTGTAAAAATGATACATTCAAAGTCACGCGAAAACAACCCGTCACTTTCGGGCTGAACTAGAGCATTTCTTCTGAAACGCATGTAACGAGTAACGTACTTTGTTACTTTTCTGAGTGAGTAACGAGGGACGGTATTTAGTTACGTTATCTCAGTAACGTACGCGTGTCTCGTCTTAACGCAGAATGAAGGTGACGCAGTCTCGTTTAGTTGCTTAGACTCTGAGATTGTGTACACTAATGCGTGGCTCTGACGTCACGCCGCTGAGGTGGCGCTGCCGTCGGTTCGGCGCATGCGCAGATGCGTCACTTCGAGCGAATCTGGTTTCTCCGCAAACGCCGACTCGTTTTGTAGTGTTAGCTACACTGGCCGAGGTTGAGCAGTTTCGCGTGGCTCTCATAATGAGCCGTACTCCGTGCAGCGCAAGCGCGAGGAGCAGTGACGTCACACGGCGCACAGCTGGCGGGGCGGAGCCACCGTCGCCGCGGGCTCCGCTGCCACCGCGCGCGCCTCGCCAATCTGCGCATGCGCGAGGAGGAGTGACGTCAAACGGCGCACAGCTGGCGTGCCGGAGCCGCCGCCGCCGCGGGCTCTACCGCCACCGCGCGCGCCTCGCCGGTCTTCGCATTCCAGAGGAGTGACGTCATAGCCGCGGCAGACGCACTGGTGCCGCCGCGCGCCCAGCCGTGTGCCTCCGTTGCGCAGTAGCCAAGTCTGACGCTGCACCGGAGCCGCTTGATAGCGCCTCTCATTTTGTGCGCATAAGCTCACGCTACGTATATCCTGGCATAGCCGAGTCAAGCCATCGCAATTTTTTGTGAAGAGTGTGATGGCTATATACAGACCACTATAGGCGCACCACCGACTATACATAAACCCGCGGGGTAGCTATAGGCTGCGAGTGAAGGGGAGACACGCACCGGCGTCGCACCGCAGGACATCGTGGTGGCCTTGCTGCCGGGGACGTTTCTTCTGAAGCGCACATTTTACGCCGACCGTTCAAGTTGTTGTTTTTCACCAAGAACAGGTGGGAATGACCACGAGCACGCACGCTGCGACGGCGTCAAGCGCGAGCCGTGTTTCAGACTGATACATTGTGTTCGCGGACGCTTTTTGTTTTCTACCCTGATATTAAACCGAAACTAGGGCACAAAACAAAAAAGTTTGTGAAAATTGCGCGTGTGTGTGTGGAAACACGTAATGTGAAGTCGCGTTCGCATTGCTAATACATCATATACAAAAGGCAGTCTGCAGACATTGTGTGCATCGGGCGTGCTTCTTCCTCGTATGAAGGTTACATTAGTCGTACAAAAGCTGTCTGTTCAGATGTTCGAAGCATTTATAAGTACGAAGCAAACGGCATGTCCGCAGACAGTTTTGTCGTCATGTCTGGTGCGAACGTCGCTTCTTTTGTGTGATGTACACGTGCAGTCTGACAGCGGCTTAATCGGACGTTGTCAGTCCCCCTTTTTTTACTTTTTCCTACCACGACAGCATCGCATAGTCTCACACTGTCACGTGACTTCGAGCGGTCACGTGACATCGCGCGTTATTTTCCATGTCCAGTACCACCTAGGAGACAGGGCGAGCGCATGACGTCACCGTTAGTGGCCCCCCGCGACCCCCTCCAAGCGTCCTAGCGTCGCGTTTGTTGCGAGACGCGCTGCCGACTATGCCGACGCAAGGAAATGCCGCGCTGCGTGGATCCACAAGTGATGACGTCAGGGGAGGAAAGGCACAGCCCTTCGTCCTTCTATGTGGCATTTACCCCTCTATAGGGTTAATATCCCTATGGTGTAAACACCCCACCCCCCTCCCCCTCCCCAGCTCGCCTGAGCACTACCTGAAATTGCGTTTTGTTTGTTGTTGACTGGAGACGGTAGAGCATTCTCTCAAGTTGTCGACAATTCCATGTTTTTTTGCGTTTTTTTTTTAATGTAACAAGCGACAGAAAATAATAATAAAAAAATCTTCGTATCACTCTCGAAAATGCGAAACTCGAGAGTCCCGTTTCTAAAAAAAAAAGAAGCATAAAAATACAATTTTAAAAGCAGCGTTTTTTGTTGCCAGAAACATTCGTGGCTCCCTGAGTCGGCTTCCACTTTTTTGTTTTAACGTATACCGTGCCATTTTGGCGAGGGCAACTTGTATTCAACGTAGGACTGCAAAGGGAGACGCTGGAAACGACATGCAAAAATGCTACCACCAAGAAAACAATAATACCGGGTGTCTCGGCGACAACTTTCAAAACTCCCCGTAAATAGGGTGATGGAGGAAAAAAGAGACTCATTTCGGTAACAAATCATCAGGGACGTCAGGGACTTCCGAGAACGTACGAATTAGTAAAATAATTATCTAAACTGAACAGTTGACTCTGTAATTAGTGAAAGTAAACGTTTGGTTCCAATCAAACACTTGCTGAACGTCATCGGAACTCCCCTACATCGGGCAAATTTAGACTCTCTATTGGATGGCGTACGCGATCATGTGAGCAGAGCGACAACCAATGGCGTTCACGATATGGAAGACGCTGGGAGCCACGGCGCATTAAATTTCGCACCGAGATTCACCGACCTCAAGGCGTATTTTCACGTGCGGTTATTTAACAAGTACGGCCAAAGAACTCTTTTTTCCATTACACTGCGGCTGGGCGAACTATCTTTTCGCTGTTTATACGTCCACACGGCAAATTTTATTTTCTTCGTTTGTTTGTCTTTAATCAGACTTTAATTAGGGTCATTGAAAAAGGCAAATTTAGATTTCCTCTGCCTGACAAGGCCTCGTTACCTGTTTACGTTGCTCAGCGAGGCAACAACAACAAATCAAGATAAACAAAAATAATGGCAAGAAAATAAAATGTACAACCAGAGCCTCCTCTATACTCGCAAAGCCGGGCAGTTCGACGACGGAGCCATAGAGCGCCCGGTCGCAGATTTGGAGCGCGAGGATCTGGTGGCACAGAGCATCAAAGAGCCATTTCTCGGGGAACCAGGACGTCAGCGCACAGCTTTTGCAGCGGCGAGGACCCGAAACACACTTGTTTGCTCGCGAGAAGTGTGTTTCGGCGTCTCGCCGCTGCGGGCGCCAGTCACGTGGCTCTCCTCTCATCCGTTGTCTGCCGCTCCACCTTTTACATTTCGGCGGCCGCTTCTCGTGGCGATCTACCAGGCTCTGTCAGCATATAGGAGGCTATGGTACAACAATACTCCGCGGAAAACATATTTTGTACAATGGTTACTCAAAAACGTTCTTTCTGTAAGCTACACCCAGACATGCACACGTTACTAAAATAAAGAGTAACGAAATACCCTTACTTGTTTACTCACTCGAAAAGTAACTAACGAGTAACTACGTTACTCGTTATTGCGATTCTAAAAGAACGCATTACCGCAGATTGCAAGTAACGCGTTATTTTTGCGTTGCTTCGAATGTGTCGTTCTTATGACGCAGTAGCCGCTTCTTATATTTGTCGTCATTAATAATTCCTCGCCTTTTAACGCGTTCATTCGGGGACAACTGTGGCTATACTGACGTATACCTCGTGCGCATCTTTTTATGGCCTATCTAGCTTTTTCTCATGAAAATTACAGGAGCGAGCTGGGGTGAGGAGAAGCAAGCTGGGTACTTGCGTTGCTGAGCACGTTACCCTCCAGAAGTAACTGAATACCATTAGGTGTTACTTCGTCAAAACTTAGAAAAAAAAAGTCCTTACGGTTCCTTCTCCTAAACAGTAACTACTGTCGAGACCGATTGTAAATAAGTCAACGGGAATCGGAAATTACTTTCGCTATATCCGGTATTTCGTTATAACCGACTTCGGTTATAACGAAGTGCAAAAGGGAATGGGAAATCGTGATCGTTTCGCTGTAGCCGCTATTTTGTTATAACCGACTTCGGTTATAACCGGTCTCGACAGTACATCGTTACTTCGTTACCGAAAATGCAACTTGGTACAAGTAACCAGTTACTTGTAACCCATATTACGTACGACTCTGGCTATACCGGACTGTCGCGCGTACGGTGTCCCAATTTGCTTATCGCATTAGACTACAACCAAAACACGCACACAAAAACAAAACAAAAAATACGCGTTGCAATAAAAGCGCCTAATTTGCCAACCCGCCCCGGGTCGTTATGAGAAAGCGTATCAGAGCGTGATATTCCCTCCCACTCGGACGACAGTTTATCTCTGTGGGAAATCCGCACACGTACGAGCGATCTCCGACGCTGTCGAAACGTACCGACGTCTCACAGAGCCAGCGGGGGTCATTGTCGGACTTCCGCAATCAAACGAGGGCTCGTTGGCCATAATCCGTTTGCCATAAGCCTTTATTGGCAACTTTACGAAGGCAACGTCGTCTAGCGTTGGGGGAACGGTATTATTCCTCTCTCCTCTGGACTGTACACTGTCCGACATTGTTAGCGCAAATGTGACGCGGGTGCGTTGTTTTCGATATTTACTCATGAAGACTAAGATCGAAAGCTATAGAGATTGTTGTCTTTCAAAATGTCCAAATATTTTTATAAAAAAAAAAGCCGGGAAAGTTACACAAATGCCGTCTGTGCAGGTGAGTTATACGGCGAGGGGGCATAATATGGGGGCTAATTGACAACATAAGTTTATGAATCACAGAAAATGAAAATTATAAGTACATCATCCAAGTTTTTGCATCGCCGGCCTCGGACCAGCTGCAAGCGTGGTAACAATTCAGCACACCGCCTTCCACGTGCTTCAAGTCGGTCCAAAATTGACTGGTATAGACGTTTTCGATGACGCTCAGCAATTTCGGTTGTAACCATATGTATATTTTCGCTCATAAAAAAGTTAATTCGTTAGGTAATTATTTTGCTAATTAATGAGTTTCGTCTTCTCCAATCCCTGACGTTAGCTGTGGCTTTCACTTTGTTCCCGAATGTTTACTTTTCCTCAGCCGCCCTAGTTTAAGCGATCTCCGAAGATCTCCGCAGAAACACCCGGTAAATATGCGGTGTACATTTATCAACGTTTTCGGTAAACATAAAACAAAACACAGAAACCCAAAATGTGAGCCATTTGATGATGCAAACGTGTACATGCCCTACCGATATCTCACACGTTGTCTCGCTGTCCTCGTTCGCAAGGCATGCCTGCAGCTGGCTGAACAGCCGAGTTAGCTATACACCTTTTTCGTTTAGCCTCGTAACCAGCCACGTTGTCCCCGTATCCGGTATGCGTTCCAAACAAAAAGCAAGAGATTACAGCCCCGAACAAGTACAAAATTATCGAAGGGTCATAACAAGAACGACTGACGGTTGCAAATAAAATTTTAACACGTTCTACTGTCGAGGCGAGAAGAAAGCGATGTTTTCACGCATAGCGGAAGTTCCAGAATTAAAGATGGCGGCGCCCACGTAGAAAAGGTGTATAGGGAAGACCAACTCCCTAGCGTTCCCAACGTTCCCAAAGAGGCGCATTCCCTATGCGGAGATGAAGTCGTCTGCTGCTTGCGCAGGAGTTGCGGTGACGACAGAACAACGCCGAGCTCTTATTGGCTGATTAAACAAAGAAATTAGTGGGTACATCTCAATGCTAGATGCTTTGAGGTCTACCCGCTATTTTCTCGTGACGTCATGACGTCAATTTTATTTTCGTGACGTCAATTTTCCCACTAAATTTAGCGGGAAAACTTACGTCACGTGACCTCTACACAAATTCAGTTTTCCCGCTAGACATAGCGGGAAAATTGACGTCACATGACCTGATGTCACGTCACCTACGAACAAATTCAGTTTCTCCGCTAGATTTAGCGGGAAAATTGACGTCAGGTGCGGAGGAGGAGGAGGGACATACCCTCCCCTTCTCCTCCTCAAGAGCTGCGCTCTAATTTCATGTTACAGAGATTTGTAAACGACTTTCATTTTTAAGCACCCCATGGAATCTTTTATTCGCGAGTGATGATAAGTGTTGAACGAACGCAATTCCAAATATTCGTCGACGGATTGATTGTTAACGAGCGCACACGTCCGTGTGACGCAGTTCTCGTGTCCAAATCGTGAGCTGGGTTCGGCTGACGTACTTGGGTACTGCGGAAGCATACAGGTGAAAAAGGCGGAGAGCTTTCGAAGAAAATGAGGTAAGAAATAGTCCGCTACAGGTGGTATTCACTGGGCGCCATACTTGAGCGCAGCGTTTAGAGCGCAAGGCCGCCAGCGAACACCACCTATATTTTCAAACTTTCGTATAAGAAAAGCAGGCTTTTGACTTTGTACCCTTTCTTTTGGATCACTTAACGATATGAAATTAGTAAAATCCGAATCTAAAATCATTTATCCCAGCCCAAAGTTCATTTCATGGTCCCTTTAAAGCTCTGACTATATACCGACATTAAATGTAAAAAAAAAAAAACTTTTAGCCTTTACATTTTGGTTAACAAGGAAGAGCAGCGGAGCTGTAGCTTCTGTTTTCGGCGGTGGCTTTCCAGGCGAGCGATCTGCTCTTCTTTCGTAAGGGAATCTGAAGCGCTCGACGCAGTGGAACTTGAGGCGATAGCGGCCTCGCGGCGGTTGCGGAACCATTCGCGCTGCTGCGCACATCGCCGCTCGTTCCGTTCCCGCTCTTCTTCCTCCGAAGAAATGTTGCCGCCATCTATGAGCGACGGCGGCAAGCAGACAACCGGCAAACACAACACGCTGGACAGCTACCGCCATCTATTAGCGACGGCGGCAACCAGAGTGTTGTGTCGACCACGGGTGTCGACATTTGTTTTGTACCGGACACGATCCTGAGGAAACTAGCCCTTAACATCTCCGCTGTAAAAAAAATTGGGTCATGGGTATGTGCATACAGCCTGAAGTTAGTTTGTCTCAACGGGCGACTTGTCTCTCATCTCAGCTGTAGATGAGCAATTTAGCCAGTGCGGTACAACCGCTAGCCTGGGGTCTTTAACGTGCACCACGCAGTAGTGATACACGACCGCACACCGGCACGATGCTCATCCAGATGGAAACGGGCACGGGTGGGGATTGAACCCAGGATCCCCGGGTTCTGCAGCGCGAGCTTTCGCTCCACGTGCTCCGAGCTGGTGTGCGCTAGCCCACTCGGCCACCGATCCGCGACGTTGAGCGTAGCAAATTCAGCGTAGCGCAGCGCACACAGATACTGATTGGTCGCATATATCGAGCTGCTGCTCGCCGACCAAGGAAAGGCGCACGTTCTACGCCGCGTTCGCTGCACCCTGCATTCAATGTCGGAGGATACCAACGCCTTAGTTTTTTTGTTTTTTAAGCTGAGATTGCAAGCGTTAAAGCTAAAGCTACAAGCGCGAGCTAGCCTGCACTGCTGGCTTTCAGATGTGCCTTTCTAGAGCGAGCGCTCTTTCTGTATAAGAATGTTTCAAAGCCGTGACCTCGTGCTCTCGTGCTTGTCTCATTGGCGGCAGTCTCAGCCTAAGGGTGAACGGAGTATTGGGCGGGAGATTGAACTAAAGGGGGCGCTTTAACGAGCCTGTTGTCCCCACAACCCTGAATCGTCATCTTCGATTTCTCGGATCAAAAACAAACAAGAAAACACGCTATGTTGTCCCCACAGCTGAAGCTACCTCTAGAGGCATGACTGTTCCATTTCTTCCCCAATAGTGAGGACGTTTAGGGGGGAAAAAGGACCCGTGCCTTGTCTTGTAGTTGGCATTGGTATAAGCCAGCACAGATGGATGACACGTCCCAACAGCGCCCGATCGACCACGTGATCGATTGAGCTTACGCTGGAGGCAAAGAACACGGAACCGCCAGCAGGATTGCGAAGCTCCCCGCGCACAAAGAGCTCCTACCAATCATAGCGGTCGGGATAATGAGCTTATACGGCCACGGACCTCGCTCTACTCCGTTTCGGCCTGCGGTGGACCGCAGCGGACGCGATACGAGAGATCCCTGCCGATCCAGCGCCGTCAAAGTATTAGTAATTCATTTAATGTGTAACCCGCAGCGCCCAGCGAAGAATGCTCTATAGAAAAGTGCAAAAAGGTACGAATATACACATATATACGAAAAAATATACACAAGAATATATAAAGAAATACGCGAACAAATATACAGAGGAATATACAATTGAAGACGAATGACATTAATAATCAACCAAGCTCACGTGATGATTCCGCGAGCATCAATAAACTTGAATATAAACTAAAGTATCATGTGACTGGACATCTCTGCACGACTTGTCAAGGTCAAATGACACCCATGGAGCAATATATTGGCTTTAGTAGTTCGGAGCTTTCCTCTGTGGTCCACGATAAGGTGAAACGGAGTACAGGGGAGTAGGACGGGGGGGCTCTCAAAAGTTGGCGCGCCAAACGGAGAGAAAGGGGGGTGGGGGGAGTGAACGTGCCCAGTAATGAAAGTGGGCCAGTTGTAATAATGGGAATGGACCGCTTAATCGTACAGTTCGTAGTACGCGAGCGCCACCACTCGGCGGACGAGCTTCTGCGCTGCGCGCCGTTCGTTGTCCTTTTCGTTCCTGGGCGCGGTGCCAGTCACCGCCGACGTCGTGCTGTGTGTCTGCTGCTTTGCCGGTCTTCCATCACGCCGGCTTCTGGGGAGGATGCGGTACTCGGAGAAAATCGGCCACAAAGAAACACGCGGCGCTTGGGTGGTCGGCGTGATGAGGGACCTAAACGAAAGGCGCGCCCTCTCGAGGAGATGGACGTTGTGGAGGCCAAACACAAAATTTACGAAAATGAGCAAACTAAAGCATGGCGTTTGTACTAGTGACACGCGTGCAAATATTAATAGTAATTACTGTTGTAAGAGCGACAAGCGAACTGGACATTTCTGTATTACAGTCGACGTATTGGAAAACAGAGCAAAAATAGGCGGGATAAACTCAGCGAAACATCCATGACAGGTGCCGTTTTTCATGGTGTCGATCAATCACCAAGTGGCCCAGCAATCAACTATTTTACTGTGTATTACAGTCACGGCTTGTTCCCGTCGCAATATTGCGTAAAAAGAAAACAAAAGATCTATATTTTTATCTTGTTATTTTTCTCCTTGCGCTTACAGTAAACACAGACGCATGGTAAATATCCTGTTTGTTTATAAGATTTTTTTTTTTTTTGCATTTGTCCCTTACAAAAATTTCGGCGATTTTAGAAGGGTTGTTTGAGCGCTCCGCGGTATCCGCGGAGCGCTCAAACAAAACCCGAGGAGTGCGTTCTGAATAAATTGGTCATTAATTGACACAAAAAAAGTGGAATATATCATTCGGACATATGAATCGAATAGAAGCAAACCCACAAAATTGGGAGAAGTAAACAAAACTCGATAAAGATGGCACGAAAGAGTTTTCGGGTGCCTTCAAATACTGCGGAACGCCAAAAACAAAGAGAAATAAAACGAAGCATCGGCACGTTTCATTTGAATTTCGTACAACTTTCCTAAAACCCTTCCCTGAATCGCGTTCTCCCCTTTATGGAAGAGAACGCCAAGCGCGCGTCAGACAAAAGCCTACAAAAGGTGGCGCCGGTGCGGCGAACAATGGCGGAAAACAATAGCAACACGGCGCAGACACTGCATCAGTAAACGCAAACAAAGAAAGCAGAAAAGGCGATGATGAAAGCGACATGTTCCGCCCCACCTTTTTGTGACCCTCTCGAGCGAGATCTTTGTGTCTGCCCAGGAAACGCTCGGCTAATGAAGACGCCGGGCTTCATAATCAAACATGGGGAGTCTCCCGTATGTAATCGCCCCAAAAGGGAGAACGCTTCCCGAAACGCCAAAGATCCCAATCTCCCCAGCGGGGAAAGACGGGACAAAGAAGCGCGCGCAAAGCCGCGACAAACACGCACACGCACGCACATGCACGCACACACACACACAAATACAAACAAACAACGCAGACGCACCAACCTTCGCGTCGCCAGGCAAACACAACCACGCCAAGAAATAGTAAAAAGGGACAAAAAGGGACCGAGCTAAAAAGGGTCATGCTTTGTCCTCCCCTAAGGTGACAGTATACGTTGGGAGCCACAGGCTCACCGACCAATCAGCAGCCTTCCTTTCATCCCCTACTCCGGTCCTCTGCGAGTGGGCGAAAGCACGAGCGTGAGCACGTGACGGACAATCGTCGTTTGACTGGACCAGCGAGCAAAAGGCTCTCCCACCGCACTGTCGGCTTAGGGATGAACGGGGGGACATAGTGTTCGGGTCATAGCGCGTACGACGCCGGCGTCGTCGGCTCTTTTCTCTTATCGACGCGCAGATGGAAGTCGACAGCGGCGTACGCTGTGGGAGCTGGCTGCCGCCTGAACGCGGGTCCGAAAGAGGTCCTGCCACCGAGCGGAGATAAGGAGAAGCCGCCTTCGTGAGCCGGCGAGGCGTAAGCTTGCGCCATCTTGTGAGCGATGAAGGAGCTAATCTGCGCGCGGTCCACACGGTCTGTACGAAGTGCGCGCTGGTCTTGTAATTGGCCGTCGCGGGTTAGCGGAAGGGGACAAAAGGGTTAATTAAGATCGTTGTGCGTGTCGCAACTTCGTTTATATCTTGGTCCCGTGTTGCAACCGTGCAGTTCGCTTATGGTGTACTTATGGTAAGGGCGGGGATCCAAGACGACAGACCACGGTGATACGACGATACTTGGGTTCCCCTTGTGCGAAAATTCCGCTGGTATTTTATGGCAATGCACACAACAAGCAAAAAAGTTGGAGAAAGCAAATTTCCTTTAATTGAAAACTTGAGAAGCCATTTTAAAGATTATCTGTAAAGGCTGGTTCACACAATCGCTGTTTTCTAACGTTATGTCACGTTACGAACGCTTATCAAATCACCGGGACATATGTGCTTCATATTAAGCGTGACACGCAACATCTGAGACATGAAGGTTTCGGTGACTGATACGTAACGGTAGAAAACTTAAGCAAACGGAACCGTGCGAACCTTAAAGCCGGGGTCACACTGCTTATACATCATACAAAATACAGTTTGCATACAGATTCGAACGCGAATCACCACGAGATCCGTGCTGCGAATGCCGCATGGCAATGAGTTCAAGGAGACACTTGGCACGTGGCATTCGAATCACGGATATTGCGGTGACTAGTGTTTGCCAGACTG
Source organism: Ixodes ricinus (assembly GCA_037355805.1). NCBI lineage: Eukaryota > Metazoa > Arthropoda > Arachnida > Ixodida > Ixodidae > Ixodes > Ixodes ricinus. The sequence goes on along the minus strand of JAZHYW010000667.1, from coordinate 3,904 downwards.
TCTTTTGTATGGTGCATGAGCCGTACGTGTGACCCTGCTTTAGGGGTCGAACCAGTGTTGCGTAAAGTGCATCTAGAAAGTATTTGAAGATGTACAAAGTAAATAAGAGGTTGTATATTTCAAGCAAACTAGTAAGTACACCGGCACTTGAAGAAAAGTACTACAAATACAATGCACTTTCAAAGTACAGTACAAGTACTTTCTGACACAATGATTCATGACGCCCTTTCATTTCCTATCAGTGTTTTATTTTTAACTAGTATTCGTTTCCCCAGGGGTGATAAGGAAAAGAGGGAGGAGTGCATCAAACATTTTCAGAAATGGCGGCGAATTTTGGTCACAGTCAAGTGACCAAAGAGTAGTTGTTTTACTCTCGCTGGTGGCTGGCGAACTTTTTAACACAACCAACTTATAACCACTAACTTATACCCACCACATAATAAACTTATAGCCACCATTACTTCACTTAGAGAAATGACCGGATGACGTCTCAAAAGACGTTGTGCATTTTCCCACGACTATACGCCATTTTCTTCTTAGAGGTTGGACTCTAACTTACTGGAAAATCCAAGGGCAGGAGCGCGTTGTCCTTGAAAGAGGTTAATTTTACCGAGACCGAACTTGGGGAATGCACTTAAGTCGGGAGTTGTACTTTCCTCGGAAAGTAACAGAAAAAATACACTAAGTACAAGTACATACCGTCACGAATGAAGGCGACGAGGAGGATGAACAGCGAACTTGAAAATAAAGGTTTAACCGGCGAACTTGTGCCAAACAAAATAAAGAACGAGCGTTGAGGCAGCAGAAAAGCGGGCGGCAAATCGGAGGCGTAACAGCAGGCGAGAGCGGGACTGACTCGACAATGTCCCGCACGGATCCTTATCTGCTGTGCGTGACTATCTCGAAAATTCAGCAAAGAAGCTTCGAGCGTCGTGCGCTCGGAGCGAAAAAGCCGGCACCGGATGAATGATAAAAGCTACGTCCGGAGCAAGAATAAACGCGAACCTTCTAGAAGCCCGTGACCGAGCGTTGCTTTCTCGGCCCTGCGGGCGGCAATACTCAGAGAATGTCTTCAAGTAAAGTAGAAAATTTCTAACTATATATTTGAAGTAGTACTTTAAGTACAGCGTACTTAAAATACTTTTCAACACTGATTCGAACACATAGTGCTATTCTGTTTCGACGGAAAGCATTTTGATACATATAGCTTGCTGCAAAAACACAGGGGTCTCTTATGTTATCCCTAAGACGAATTGAAGTCGAAGGCCCAAGCGCCGATGCTTTAAAGACAGACACATGATTTACTCACTGAGTCATCCCTCTTAATGTGCTGAGTCATCCTTCCTAATGTGCTGAGTCATCCTTCTTAATGTGCTGAGTCATCATCTTAATTCGTTTAGTTATCCACTGTGTGGTCACATAAACGTTTTGGTACCTTTCGTGTCGCCGACATGTTTTCGCTCAAGGACTTTGAAGGTCGACTGAACGATGAGACATGTAAGGCTTTCGCCTTGATAGATGATACCAGCAGCCCCGCATTAGAGAGTTTTTGTAGGTCGTTCCGATGACTCCGATAACGATAGCCAATACTCCGCCGCCGCCTTTGCTCATGCATCGTATCTTTTTAGGGTATCCTTATCGGGGGTATAGGAGGTATTGGAGCAACCTACTAAAACTCACTATTCTTGCTAATGGCGCCAGTGAGGTCGAATGGCTCAATCTCGCGTTCTTCGGGCGGCTAGTGTGCCTAAATTGCAGAGTGTTTCCAACCGCTCGATAGGGGTCACGTCAGTGGCGTACCAACCTGTCTTTGAGTGGGGGGGGGGGGGCAAACCAGACTTCCCCCCCGGGTCGGAGGTTGGTGCCCGTGGTATCTCTTGGGCGCCGACGGACAGTATTTGCCCTGCCCAGTGGCGGCTGTTTCAGGGGGGGGGGGCAAAACACATGCCTTTCACCCTCACCCCCCCCACTCTGTGAACTGGGGAGCAGGCGCCCCCTCCCCCCCCCCCCCCGGTAAGTACGCCCATGAAGAAGCGTCTCGGTCCGCAGAGGCTCCGACTACGAGGGTGCGGGGAAGGGAATTGGGGGCTGAACCCCCCACCCCCCCGAGACGCTTATGCTCCAAAGGTCCAACGCGTCATGGCCGATTCACACGGCGAACTGATCCGCGGACGGATTGATCACTTGACGACATGTCCGCGGTTCGTTCTTCTCCCAAGCGCGTCCACACGAGGGAGACGACGAGCAGACGCCAGCGAGGACGGACCGAACCTGTTCGCCATCCCACAGTGCCGCGAAACTCCAACATCGCACCGTGGCACCGTTGTCCAAGAGAGAAATCGACGTTTGCTACCGCGATAAAGAATGGCACGCCGCTGTGACGTACAGATCGAGACAAAACACTGTGATAGGCTTCGCACGAAGCGCCACCAGCTTTACTAATCCAAAGCATGGCAGTGACACAGGCATGGTCGTGCTCGAGAAGGGTTCGGCGTAGAAGCGACGAAGTTCTGGGCTCGCGGAGGGGCGTTGCCTTCGCGCACTCCGCGCTCGTGCACAACACTCAAGTACACCACAGCCACAAGAGAGGTCTTGCTCGGTGAAATCCTGATTGGACGTGCAAGAATTATCGCGGCGTGCTAGACGAGTTTTGACGGGAACTTCTTGACGCGGACCCCGAGGAGTACCGGAACCTGCGTCGCGTCAGCCGGTCAAACTTTCTGCAGTTTCTTTCACGCGTAAAACCCAGAATCGCGCGACAAAATGAAACAGCGAACGCGCAAAACACAACGATGCGCCAGTTTTGTTTTAATCGTCCAGAAAAAAAAGAAGCAAAAAAGCAAGAAAACTATTTATCGTTGCCAGACTAAACGCTTTTCAAGTCAATCTCCCGCCAAAAATCCGCGAGTGAAAAAGGCGCTCGACTTTATCCTGAAATAGTCCGTTCAGGCACACAGAAGGTCGATACCGCTTCAGCAATGGTCCCCTTGCGCGTTCACTCTCAAGTACTCTCGCAAAGTGGGAAATGGAATCCCTAGTCAGCGATCTACAGTTTACACCATCCCTTGCTGGACCACAATGAATCACAAACAAACAAACGAACGCACAAAAACGCGCGCACACGCACACACACACAGACAAAGAAAGGGAGTATAATAATTACAGGCAAAAACGTCGAGGCCCGGGAATCCACCAAGTTCCGTTATCGGCGCAAACATCGGCCACTACCTGAACGCGCTACACTTCACCGCACTGCATTCAGTTAACGGGATGTACTATGCATAGAAGTTGCGAAGAAGCAAAGGAAACAATAAAACAAACCAAAAATCTCGCATGCGTCTTTTGTGTTTTCTATATGTTATCTGCTAGGCACACCAAGTGAAACTATCTTGACAAATATATCATGCATATATCATGCAGAGCGGAAAAACAGGGTCTGCAACATTCAACTGTATACTTGGGACTTGCCATCGCTCCTTGAAAGGTACCCGTAAATGCTAGCTTCAGGCTGATTTAGTTGCTTGGTGCTTGCCAATAGATCGCAATCCCGCGACCACACTGTCCTTTTTTCAGCAGTCATCTGGATTTTGTCAATAAAACTGTGGCGATTGGCCCGAGCGTTTAGCTTGTTGGAGCACTCCTACTGCACTTGTTGGCCCATGCAGTACGCGCGCTAAAGGACAACCGTTCCATGATATAAGCTGACCTCCTTACCTTGCCCCAAGAACCAGCGAATGTGGCGAGCTTGCTGAGGATTTTATTGACAAAGATTTGCTTCATCTGTTGCTCAAAAGAGACGCCCTGTGCGCATCGCTTCGTTAGCAGACGATCAAAGAGCTGAACGACAACCAGCGCAGGTAAAAACAACTAACAGATGAGGCTTCCGAAAACGTTCACGAGATCA